>JAFVLL020036192.1:0-33431 GCA_021397915.2 Tor tambroides | reverse complement strand
TCTCGGTTTGGCCTTTGCAGAGGGTTGAGCAGAGGTTTGATCAGAGGTTTGATCAGGGAATGTCATACCAAATAAGTCACGAAACACAACAATCTGTATAATGAATTTGTCTTCACACTCTTTCCGTGCATATTGTGTATGAAAATGTGTATGAAAGAAAAATGAGAAGAGGCTGGTGTATCAACAAACTCTGCATTTGTTAATGTTCCTAAAATGAATTTTTAATGGGTCTTATCTTTAATAAATCATAATAAATTGAATTGCTATTCACTTCTAATGCAGCATATGCTTATATTTGAATAAATGAAAAATTTTGTACATTAATCTTCATCCTGTAAACCTTTTCAAATCATGTGTCTACAAGCACGTCTCATAAAACCTTCCAATTCACCTTCAAGACAGTGTACATTATGCTTCAGTTCGCTTCAGTATGCTTTTTTACCACTTTTTTTTTTTTACCATTCCGTGTCTCATATCTCTCGTTTCATGCTCGACTTCAGTCTATTTATGGATATGATGAGGAAAGAAGAGGGGGTAAGACAGAGAAATTGCATTTTACCACTATTGAGAAGCATATACTTTTAGACAAAGTAGGATTTTCTCCAGTAATATTCAGTTAGAAGAATATTGCTGAGTCTCCTCTAGCTTGCATTTAATCTTACTGTTATGACTGCACACTCACACTATTTCCCAATTAAGTCGTGAGCTCTTGTAATTGGACCCGAGGATTGACTAGAGCATCCAGATGTCACTGTCATCTGGCAGAGAGTGGGACTTATCACATTGATGAGGAAAAAGACACAATATTGTCTGGACGACACTGTCTAATTAGCAAAGGACACTCTCAACTCAGTCACCTTGAAAAGATAGTTCAGGTAAAGCTTCGTTTCTATGGTGACCCTGATCTCAGCTCCATACAAAATACTGTAAAATAAGACCTGCAAATAGATGCATTCAACCTTTCCTTTTTAACTATATGGCAATATGTCAGTTTTACACCAAATATCTGCATCTGTTATAATAATTCTAAGGAGAAGAAGAATTATTATTAGAATTATTATTATTGATTTATTGTAATTTAAAAATTTAGATAACACTTTATTTTACAGTGTCTTTATTACGTTGCATGTTAGTAATAATAGTAAATTATGCATAATTATATGCAACTATAAATCAAACCCTAACCCTACTTGTAGTTAATTAATATTATTATATATGTATAATTACACTGTAACAACAACACCTTAAAATAAAGTGTAACCAATTTTTTTTTATTGTATTAGATTTTTTCATAAAGTGCCAAATTCTCTAAAAGTTATCTTATAAACAAAGTATAAATATTACATTTTGATGTACAGTGTATGTACTGTATATGCAAATACATTAAAATGTATATGTATGCAACAAAGGTCCAAAAGGTCCAGGCCAAGAATAGTCGAAGACCCTTTATATAAATACAGTTAGCCAATATAACAAGTCATCTAATAAATAAACATAAATGTGACTAATGGCTCTGGAAAAAAAAAAAAAACTACTTTAAATGGATGACACATTCTGCATATGAGTGTGCGAGTGTGTATTTATTTGAGTATTAAGACAAAACATCCTTTCCAAAACATTCCTCCGTGTTTAACATTAAGACAGATGAAGACTTAATACGAGTTAAATTACCTAATAGTAGTGGGATTTTTTTTCTTGCTATCCAAGACGTCTCGACTTACTTCATATTAAACTTACAAATATTGAATTCATGAATAATTTAACCTACCGCCCACACCCAAATGGTGCAATTGACTTCATTATTTATTTTCCAGCACTTCAATAATTAATGCTATGTGTAGGAGAGCTTCTTGCTCTGCCTGGCTCTCTCATAATTAAACCAGCTGCCAGTGCTATGACGTCCTCTATCATTAAAAGCATTAGTGGGATTAGAAAGTTTGTCTGTACATCTGTTTACCCTCGTCTTACTTTCTCTTAGATTATTGTCTCTCTCTCACACAAAAACACATAGAAATGGACTCATAAGACTGTAGAGATTATGACCCTAGAGAATGCAATAATCACTCTATATAAGTCAGCACTTAAAGTGGATCAAAATAGTTAATCAAAGTTATCATAAGACAAGAACACATTTTGGTTTTATGTTTTAGGGCAACTTTGATGAAAGGTTTATGTATACATATATATATATATATATATACACATACACACACACACACGTACATGTATATTTAAATAGATAATAAGCTCTTCTTCATTCTTAACATTTCAGTGAGAGAACAAAGAACAAAGCCATTATGATGCAACTAATCTGCATTAGCTTATTGCATCATGTCCACATTTGGAGTCCAGTCACAATTAAATGATAAAACTAGTCATATCCATTTCTGTGATTGTGTATGCTGGAGGAGAGATGAAAAATGCCAAGAATATATGATTTATGTGCATTCTCTGTTAAGTGCCCCCTTTTACAAAAATATAAGCCTTTGTAATAAATGGCTCTTTCAAGCATTACACAAATCAATAGCATCTAAAAATGGCTACTCCTCTCTTCTCGACCGTCCTGCTTTTAAAAGTGCAGACATATTGAATTAAGGACACGTTCACCCATCCATCCCTTTTTGTCTGAGAAAAAGTTCAGCGTTTTGTTTTTACTTTCCATCTTCTTTTTTTGTGCTGGCGGTCTAAAAACGTTTCTCACTGGCCTTTAAAAAAACTCTTTTTCCTGTTTTCAAAAAGTTTTTATATGTTTCCTGCCATAGACACACAGAAAGTTATTTAAAAGAGAGGAAGTTCTGAATGAATAGTTTTAGGTTAACAGGTTTTTAGGTTAGATCAGAGTGCGCTGGCTAAAACTGAAGTTGTTTCACAGACAAAGGACTGTCAAGTGTTGTACAGTTCTCCTTTTCTCCCCTGTCATTTGGCAGTTTTATATTAGTACATTCTCCAAAACACAGTTTTGACCTTAGGGAGCTCAAGATGTCATTCAAATGGTTCAACAGCTGTCTGTCAAACTGGTGTCCAAGGGGACAAGAGAAAATTCTTTGCAGCGTTAAATTACCCTCTGTCTGTGTTTTCAGGAAAAATGTTGATGTCGTTTAGACGGAATTGGAAGAAGCTCATGTGGGGACACGCTATTTCTCTCATGAATAATCCTATTTCATGAATAAATGGTTTTATTATAGGACCATGTTTGATGCACATAATGCCATGCCAAAAAATGTCACTCTGAGGCATCTCTTGGATGATGAGGACTCAGGCACTGATGCTGAAATATCAGTCCTTGTGTATTTATTACAGAAGGTTTTTTACTTGAGCGCTTGCTGAGAGCAGCTTTAATTTATGCCTGTTTGATTGGACATGATCATGGGCACACAGTGGCTTTCAACTGGTTTTGCATTGAGACCTAGATTTTACAAGTGGTACTAATGACCCTTATGAGTCAGCTCTTTAAGTGAATCAAAAACATACAGCGCAACCAGTATAGTCTGATTCTGAACAAATGACGAGTGAGCTGGTCATTTTAGTGAATCAAAATACACACAGGTTGTCCGATTCCCAAACACATGACTCTTACGACTAATTGTGAGACATAATGAATGAAATATTACCAGATTTTTAAATGTAATTTAATTTAATTTAAATTTTTATTTTATTTTATTTAAATTATGTTATTTTATATATGGTATATAAGACTAATTATTAGATTGTATTTATGACACCTCTAAAAAAGTAAAAATCATTACATTTATTTTAATAATAAAATTAATATGATTTATTACTGAATGTGCTTAATCATCTGTCCTCTCTTTTTTAACCTATTTAAATATGCTACAATGGCCAGAAGTTTTAAATAATTTTTTTTTTTTTTTTGTATATGTTTTTGAAAGACTGAAAATGACTGTTCTATAGAAACATTTCTTATCGAAGTTGAAAACAGTTGTGCTGCTTAATATTTGTGTGAAATTTGTGATAAACTATCATTCAAAGTTTTGTATAAGACAACAAAAAGATACAGTATATAATTGAATTCAGCAAAGACAAAAGTGACAGTAAAGGTATTTATAATGTTACAAAAGATTTCTGTTTCCAGGAAAAAAATTTTTGTCTCCACAAATTCAAACAGAAAACAGTTCTTTTAAATTGTAATAATATTTTACAATTATATGTATTTTTATCAAAAACTGCAGTCTTGATGTACGTAAAATACTTTTCTCAAAAACATTCAAAAATGTTTATTATTCCAAACTTTTGACCACTAGTGTATATTTCTGTTTGCTTTGGTTTGTAGGTTCCTTCACCTCATTATGAAATCGCCAAAATATTTCTATCTTGGGTGAAAATGAAGGATGTCAGGTAGCCCTACAATTGATAGCAAGCATCACTCTAACGAATAACATCTATCTACCAACCAAAACAGCCTCATCCTAGAGGAGCTGACAAGAATGGCATGTTTACTATTTTCATCTCAATGTCAGTATTCTAGAAAATAACAGTGGAGCTTTAGGGCACCTGCTCATTTGGTTGAGCTTCATGGATGTGTGAACCCATGCGTCTCGTCATGAAATGAGAGCCTGAACAGGCAGCGGTCTCTTCACTATAATGCAGAATGAGTCAGAGGGATATATTAAGACACTGTTGTGGAAAAGTTTTCAATCAGCGGCAAACAGAAATTTAATCAACCACCCATTGAGATCTGTGCTGTCTGTTTGCCATAACATAGAACTAGAAAAAAATACACACTCGCTTCTCTTTTTCTATACCTCTGTATATAACAGGGTGTCACCACTGCAATCAGACCCAGGGCAGTAAAAATGCCATGGACTAGCAAGAGTAACTGCTGGCAAAACCAGCTATTCACAGAGGAACACATGCAGCCGAGCTTATCAATCAGATGTAGCAGGGAGGTGGAGGCTACAGAGAACAGTCACACTACCGAATATCCTTATTACAAGCCTCTGGTATATACTGCACTTGAATACACGGTGGATGAACACACTGCACATTCACAGAACATACAATAAAACATCGGATAGGTTAGTGGAGCAGTGAATCATGAACATGGAGTCATGCCACAAACCTTTTCATTTATAACATAAAATGTAAGAAATGGCACATATTGACATATTGACATCACCTTGGTAAAAACAACAGCATAACTATCACCGGCGTAATTATGAAAGTCCATTTCTGCCTTGAAGTAAAAATAAGCTCTATTTATCAATAAATAAAAGGTTAATTTCCCACAACTGTTTTTTTTTTTTTTTTTTTATGTTGGGCTAATCTGGGTTGCATTTTCCAAAAGCATAGCTAGCTGTTGTTATCGACATATAGTTAAATAATTTGCCATTTACTGAATCATAGCTCCCACGAACATTTGAAAACAGCATAGAAATGTTGCATGGTTGGAACTACAGTTCTCAACCTGTGGTCTCTTGTAATTATGACATATGGACATGCATGGATGCACTTGAACAAAATAAGCAAAATAACATAGTAGTACAGTCTCATTGTATGTTTTTTAGTTTGTTGAAGCACCCTTTTTAATAACAGTGTGTATAAGCGTAAGTGCTCTACCACAGGGAAACTCCAAAGAAATGTAAGGGAACTAGCAAAATACCAACAAAGAACAAACCAATACTCAGATTCCATGTTTGATATTTACAGCAATAATCTGACATTAATTTGATGTCAAACTGATATCTAAAATGTAATAAGTAGTGTAACTATTTCAATTACTTTGTTAAGGTAATGTAACTGATTACATTTGATGTAAACCAGGCAGGGTTAACCTTACAGTACTGAACACTGATTACTGTCACTTTCGAAATCCTTCATCACTTGAATTAAGATTATAATAATTTAATTTTAAAGCACAGCCACCACAAAATCAGAACTTCTTTTTACTTTGAGATCATTCTGAGGTTAAATACAGATTTAAAACCATAACAAGAAATAGTTTAGTAGCTATGATACTGTTTTTGAAATTAAATCTTTGCATAGTTATGACAGGAAATACTGGCATCTAACAATAGCATGGAAAAAAACAAAAAAAAAACAAATAGGAAATAAAACAGTTATCAAATAAGCATATGACCTGTTCTGTGTACTAAACTCCTGAAACATATTTTTACGCAGACACTGCAATTTATGAAAGATATTAATTAAATTTGAGTGAGTGTGAAAAAAAAAAATTCCGATGTAAACCTGTTTGTAATCGTTAACATTTTCATAAGTAACTGTATTTTAACTACACATTTTTTCTCAGTAACTGTAACTGATTACAATTACATTTATTTTGTAATTAAAATGCATAATTTAGTTACATGTAACTAATTACTTCCCAACACTGCTAATTAATTAGCAGAAGTTATCACTCCTCTGCTTGATGTCGTTAATAAACGTTTTAACCAATGTGGTTAGAATGACAGATGCAAAGGTCCTAGGTTTCCCAGGTTTAGTTTCTACAACAATGCATTGGACTGTAGTAGCGAGTTTTGTCGTTGTACAGGGAACGCACCCCTGGTCATTTTACCAGTCACTGCTTGAGCACAAGCACTTAAAGTTGGAATGAAATGGAAATTCACTTTTTTTTATTTTCTAAATGCATCTTTGTGGAAAAAAAGCATTTTGACCTTGTAATTTTAAATCAAAATGTCATTTGGCCTTCATTAATCCCACACTTTTCTTGCAGTTGACTGCAAGCTTGTATTTGGATTTTTCCGGATAACATTAACAACTGGTATACTGAATGAAATCCCATCCTACATTTTTTTTTCAATTCAATAATCCGTTTCACTTGAATGTACATCATAATACAGGAGAAAAAGTTCTGTGTCACTAGCAGCACCAAACAACATCTGTTAAATCTGTTAAAGCGCTTTTGTTTACATGTGCTACCTGCTTGTCCGCACTGGAAGACAAAGGGAGTGTTTGAAACTTATTCAGAAACACTCATTATTTTTTGCAATTATTTCATGCCTCTAGCAGTACAAAAATTACACACTGCAGCTTTCAGCAACAAATCCCCAGCAATCGGCATCCCATCAGTAGGATTCATATTCAACACCCCACGAGAGACATTGTTTTTGCTAGCCCTTTTAAACGCTCTTGGCAGCATTCAGATCAGCATTAAGGCACTCAATGAGCCTTGCCTTGGCAAATCTCTTATAAACTTTCAGTAGCATAACTTACGACCAGTCCACAGAGAATGACCAGCTTGTGTTACAATGAAGGCAGTTTATCACAGCAGGGCAGTATTAAAAGATTCTTTTGGCAGCACAGTACAGTCTCTGGCGGAGACAATCAGATGATGTTTTCCACAAACATCCAGAAAGAAAGAGAGAGGGAATTAACATTAATCTTAACTATTTTGTTTTAAAATCTGCACCTCGAGACCTTTCCACAGAAGCTTTTCCTCTTGAAACTAACCAGACTAAAGCCACAGACTTAATTGTTGCCGTCCCTTTGTGCAATAAAAGAACGCTACAGGGTGTCTTTTCACAGTTTTTGAGTACTTGAAAATTGGTTTACGATATCTTGAAAGGTCTATTTGAAAGTTGCAGCAGGGAGAAAATTGCTCGCATTTATTTTCCCCCGCCACACATAATCGCAAGCTCGGCACGTGGAACCTGTTCCCTGCCCTCAAAGTGAAGGGTCATGCTATTCGTATTCATGTTTTGACTAGCGCACACCACATCTCGCAGTCCAAACATTGATGACCTCTGATTGAGCTGCCATTTTCATGTCTGTGGGCTGACAGACTGCACTTATTGTGTGCGTCTACACAATAGACACCTTTCCCTGTTGAATGAGATCGCTTGGCCTTGTTTGTGACAAGGCTATTGATTCAAACCTTGAATCAAAAAGGTGCAGTATCGCCTCTCTATGTCATCGACATTTGGCAGAGCAAAGGCACACAAAGAGATTGAATGTGACTCTGAACATTAAGGGGGGAGGTCAGATCTTCAACGGGAATGCGCAAATCTTTTAAGGGTGTTGATTCCGAAGAAATTTTTGGGTCAAGTGACAGAATGAGACAATGGCTGATAAAAAAAGTATAAACAAAACATGACTGGGGCTGGCTGTGAGACTCAAAGTGTAGAAAACTAGAGCAATTCTGGCTATATTCGACTTAGAAGACTGTTAAACTGTCCTCCAGGGTGCATGTGGAGATTCAGCGCTAGTAGAAAGTGTTAATTGGCGTTCTGCCTGCTGTTTCTTCTTTTCAAAATAGCGTGTCGGTTCACAAAGCCCCAAAATCTCCTGTTGGGGAGCTCATTGCTTTCTTGTGCCCCAGTTCTTGCATTTGAACATGATGAAAATGCTTTTAAATTGTCAGTGAGGTATAGTAAATATCTTTGGTTTAGTCTTGTGAGTGGCATGAGTTTACCTCACCTTACCTAAAATAGGTTAATTAAGAAGCCTCCATTGATCATTTACAGCATGGACCCACAACCCATTTTGCACAGTTAAAACTACGTGCAGTTTTGAAGGATGGAGCCAGGCTTTTATATGGGACATCAAAACAATCAATAGCAAAAAATATAATGTGTCACAAACATAAAGAAAAAATACTGCGCTATCCAGAAGAATTTAGTCATTTGAGATGAGCAAAACACTTTGGTCTGACTGTGAGAGACAGAAAGAGGTTGTGTGCACTCATAACTGTCTGCTTAGTTAAAAAAACTAAGACAGAAAGGAAGATGAGAGGGAATAAAGCAAAGCTTTATAAAACATGACTCCATTGGTTCCTTTTCAGAATTCAATTAGACTGACTTCACTAGATTCATTCATTAATCTGGAAGTTTCTTTGTGTTTGCTACACCCTGTAACCTTCATATAACTCACATATTTTCTTAGCATTTTATTTGACATGAGGTGCAACATTCCTGGAAAAATATTTTATTATTCAAAAATGATGAAAGGAGGCTGAACCGAATCTCTTAATTACAGACTTCACTGTGTGTCTTCACTGTAAATAATAAGCTGTTGATGAGCCCTAAAATGACCTTGACTGCCACTCTGCCAGAGCGTTCAGGTTAAATGAATTACTTTTCTTTAAAGATAACTTCAGTGCCTTTTCTTAGAGGTACAATTTACTGTATTATACTGAGTGTATATATTTAAGTGCATATACATTGAATTTTTTTATTATTATTTTACACCTGTACCATGAGGTGAACTTGCTGCACTTTACATTTTCTTTAACCTGTGGAGTAAATCCAATGAGCAGAGAGGGGGAAAGTGTTTTGCAATTATGTTATTTTTAAAAGGTCACTGAAAGTAGTGCAGCCTGAGATTGCTTGAAAATGTGGTTTCTTATATTTTGCCGCACCATGTCGCCTCTCTCTGCTTCATGGACGAAGTAATACAAAACAGTGTTGCTTCTTCAGAAATTGCATCATCTGTTCCAGACATATTGCATAAATTTTCGCTCTTCTGTCACTACCTATGGAATGGAAGACTCTCGCTTTATTTTGCATGTATAAATGCGAAGCCATTCACAAGTCCTCTTTTGAGTCAAACACTTAGCAGTGGTGCCTTAAAGAGTGTATTTAAAGTGACCCCTGTTGGTCAGAGAAGAAACTGCACTTGTCTCACAGTTTATAAAACACATTCTCTGTCTGTTAAGGTACATGCTGGCATGAGAATTGAACTGGGTCTGTGCTCCTCAACAGCTATTGCAACAGAAAATGCACTTAAGTTTGGTTTCAAGGGAACTTGGAAGTCACTAATTGCTCTGCTACTCACCATGACCACTGCTGGCTTCACGACATTGGAGTTAGTCTCTCCACACCTCCGCTGCCGGTGACGTTTCTAGAGGAAACAACTATTTATATCCATCTTTTACAGCCAGGACCAGCCTCGGTCAATTAACGGAGCCAATCTCTGTAAGGGCCACAGAGAACAAGACTGGCGCCCAGAGAGACGTGAGATTCTCCAGAGGCTTCACACCACAGATTGTTCTCAACACCCAATGCAGAATTTAGAACACTCTGTCTGCTTGCCACCAAGATGACTTGTGTCATCTAAAGCCAACTGTCAAGCATCTAGTGTGCTGTGCATACTGAAATCTATTAACGCCAAGTGTGGTGTCACGTTTGTATGGCACAAAACACTTTTTTTCTTAGTTATGAATCATTGAAAGCATTTATCATGCAGACTATGAGTGTTTATGCTATTTATCTTTTGATGCAGATACAGTAGAAAATATACATAGAGCGATGAAGCAAGGGCGTTTCAAATGACAGTGTCAAGGTTTTCTGCCACTATAGAAATGAGCCAAGAACTTCCACTACACACCTGCAGATGAATAAGCGCTGCGAAGATGTCCTTGTTGGAGAGGAAGCTGTGGATATATTCATATAGATTTCAGAGTATTTCTGAGATCATTTATCTTTTCAATGCATTGCAGAATGCATCATGTGGCCCTTTAAAACTTTGACTCTAAGGAGGCTTTCAGACAGTGACCTTACATGTGTTTTATTTTCCGCAATCTCTGCTGTTGATTGAGAGTGCTATGCAGTGTTTTCAGAGAATCGAAGAAAAGGGTGCTAATGCATGGCAGAACACCCTAGAGCGTAAGTGTCCCTTGTGCGCCAAAGTGTCTGAAGAAGCAGGTCTCTGGTTACTTATCCCCTGAAGCCCCTGTTTCATCAAATGCTGATGGAGTCAAAAAGTCCCTGGGCACAGGCAGATGGTTGTTATTAAAGCTGTCATTACAGGTCTGTCAGACTAAAAGATGGTCTGTTGCGTACTACAGACTGTTCACTCTTCATATTTTATGTTTTTGGTGGATTGCTAGTATTCTGAGAAGAGTGACTGGCAAATAACATACAACTAGTCTCCAGCCTCACACAGCCTGTGAGTCCCTTTGTAATTGAATAAATGGGGTGGAATTGGGGGGGGGGAGAGCAGCAGCGGTTTATTATCTAGAATCTAATCTCCCATAAAAATGAATTACCATCTAATATTATAAAAGCAAGGTTGTTTGTGTACGTTACTGTTCAAAGACCATTAATTTTTTTTTTATAATTAATACTGTACATTATTAACCCTCTGGGGTCTGAGGTGATTTTGGGGCCCTTGAGATGTGTTGACATGCCCTGATATTTGTGCTTATTTCAGCTACTTATAACATACTATTGACCAACATGTATTTTTTTTTGTATTCAGCACAAACTGTGCTACAATAATATGTGACCAAGATGGATGTACATGTTTGCATTTTGTAGAAAAAAAATATTATGCGTGGTTAGTAAGTTTTGGGAAAAAAAATGTAGCTGAAATAAGGCCATAAAACCCACACTAAATAGTCCTGAATAAGACTTTTGAGTAATCAGTCTTATAGGCTTGAATATTTACTAAACAATTATGTGAAAATCATTCTGATTACCCATTCACAGAAAACAATATATTGATTTAAATTTTTTAAGACGTGTTTTGTGATTGAAAGCCAATATGCGAGGGAGTGGCAATGGCCTTGAATATTAAGTGATTTTCACCTGAGAGACAAAGGGCCCTCCCCTAAAGCTGCTAATGGCTCATCAGTGAGACTGACTGAGGCAGGTAAGAGAGAATGTGAGGAGATTGACAAAATGGTTTTTTAAATTATTTGTATTTTATTTAGAACAGTATAATCAAAACATACATAATGAAGGTCAAAGACACATTATTGTGAACACTGAACCACAGAGATGTGAACAGACTTTGAGTCATTCCTGCAACAGATTCTGTTCAACAAGTGAAACAAATAAATCATACCTGGTATTTCCGTGTGTTATCTAAGTTTTCCTGCTTCTTTCCATGGATTCAAGAAGAAAACAAAAACAATCAGTAGTCAAGGATCTTGTTTTACCATAGAATATCAGTGTAGTTGAACATCTGATGTTGGTACAGCGCTTTTACTCAATATTGATCAAAAGACTTTTATATTGTTACATCCTAAAAATAAAATGTGCAATGATTTCCACAAAAATATCAAGCAGCACGACTGTTTTCAACATTGATAATAATAAGTAAATGCACTTTTGGTAATCATAAGAGACAAACCATTGAAAAATCTTACAGACCCAAAACTTTTGAACAGGTATTCAAAAGCTGCTTTGGATTTTTATGAAATATTTATATAAGATGAGATGTAAAAAAGATAAGCAGATATCTAAGATCATAAGATAAAATAAATCATATTTTGTCAGATCTGAATGCCAGACATGGGGGTGTCACACAACTATATATATATATAAAAGTCAGTTGACGGCTACTCTAGAGACACATTGATTTCCCTGTGCCAATTTAAGATTAACTTGAATGTGAGATACAGGAAAGTCAGATATAAACATCATGAAGAAGGCAAATAGGCAAACTTCAAACTTTTAAGGCTAACTTAATGATCTGTATCGGCCATGCGTAACTCTTGATTTGTGTACAGGCCTATACCCTCAATTATGGGATTAAATAATTCAATCATATTCATAAAGTGTCCTAAATGAGCGGAAGGACAATGATTAAAATCATGCTCATGTCACAGGTTGCTAATGTTGAATGCGATGCCCTGTATTTGATTGACTACTGGCATTTAGCTGTGAAGAAACAGCCTGGGAGAAACCACGAGTGTTTTCAGGCAGCCAGCGTGGAACGAAGAGCAATGACCGTGGTGTTTTTTTGCGGCCATCTGAGAGTGCATTCAGAGTTGAGCCCTGGCCCTTTGTACTAATTAACCTGTCTAATGGGTTCAGCAAGTTCCCACTTCCACACTCGATGGACTCCGTTCAGAGTTCTGTTATTTTAATAACACGCCAGGAGAGAGATATGGAGAACAGAATGCCAAAAGGTGGAAGGTCTCACTGGGTGTTTTAATATAGCTCAGAAGACCCGCAGCTCTGTTCCTCTCCACTCTTTTCCCACATCTCTCACTTCACCAACACCCAGAGCTGTTTGCGTGCTGTGCCTCTTAATTTTAAATACATTAGCCATTAGCTGTTCAGAACACCAGCTCGAGTAAGATGCAAGACATGCCGACTGGTTATTTGTCACAGCAGAGAGCCAATCATGGATTTCATGAGTTTACTGTGTACGGTTTGTATAGTTTTATTTAATTTATTTATTTATTTAACCTTTATTTAACCAGGCAAGTTAGTTAAGAACAAGTTCTTATTTTCAATAACAGCCTGGCAGGAGAAGTATTATCCCCTGAGAGACATACAAACATGTAATAAATACATAAAATACATAAAGAAATTAAGATCTCAACTAAAACATTTACAGGTTAAAGTCAAAATACTTACTAAAAGTTTTTTAAATGCACACACTGGAATTTGTATCTCTAGTTTCAACAACTTTTGTAGCATATTCCATTCATTTGGGGCAGCAAATTCAAAAGCAGAGCGACCATAACCAGTTTATGTGGATCATTTTCATTTTATTGTGGATAATTTTAATTCATTGAAGGGTACATATAAATGAATCTGATTCAAATCAAGCCAAATAAATGTTACATTATATTTCATATAGGTACTGATATTTCCAAGTCAGTCCAAGGCAGATATTCTTGAATGCAGCTTTAAGACATGCATAGAGAATCACATACTTGCTTAACACATACTTTGAATGCAAACATTATACAATCATGTTATTCATATGGACCTGTGAGCATTCTGGCTATATGTTATCAGTTCATTTCTCAATATGCTTTCAGAGTCCATGTGTATGATATGCATCTGTGTGTGATGGAGACACAGAGAAAGAAAGAGCGAGAGAGACAGAAAAGATGAAACCTCTAAGTAGCAGCTGAACCGCCCATGGCTACCGTGTCTCAGCTGTTTTCATCTCTTCTCTTTGATTTTCTGTGTCTGTACATCAGAGTCCTCAGAAGACAAACACAAACACAGCATTCCCACATGACACCCTTCAGACAGACTCTCCATAAAAATATCCAAATATCAGAATGTCCAAAGACAGTTGCGGTTTTAGGAACACCCAGATCCACTCGCACCTACTGCATGCAAATTGTCTTTTTCCACTGTCCAGTTCACCTAAACACAATGACACACAGTCTCATTTCTCCACCATGTTGGCTTTATATAGCACTGAAAGTGGGCTGTGACTACGCTGGCGAGATGTCAGGAAAAGGAGCTCTTGCATGACCTGTGACCTCCCACGCAAATCCTATTTAGAAACAGTTGACCGCTGCAATGCAATAAATCATTTTCTTTACCCTTCAGAAATGTGCATTAACTTGAAAACAAAACAATGTAAGATATTAACTTTTCTTAACAAGTGGCAAATAATGTAGCTTTTTCTTGGTCTAAGCATAAATTTAATACAATTCTGTGAGGTTTATGCTTAAAACAAGAAATAAAACTGTTTGGGGGAAGAAAAATAAATTGAATTCAAGATATAATCTGTGGAAACAAGCCTCAGTACTGCATATTACACAATTCTCTGTAATACTTGATTCTGATTGGTCAATCCTGACACTTAATGGTGAAATATTTCCTAATATTTACTGTTAACATGTGAATGCTGTATTCACCTGTGCTGCTTCTTAAGTCTCACTCGCGCTCTTGTTTTATATATTTATATAACTGGAGCCATTTTGCATCTGTTTTATTGGTTGTTTAACAAAATCACCTCAGAGGACTTCAGTATTAATATTACTGTAATATTATTGCAGTGTTCATCTTGTCACTGGCTGCTTGTTTTCTACATTGTAATGCAGGTTAGATTATTAAAAAAAGAACACAAAATAATAAAATAACAGGACTGAAAAAAATACTGCTTGAAATATTTTCATGTTATTCTCATGTGTCCTGTAGCCTACACTTATAAAAGCTTATATAAAAGAAAATCTATCTAAGCTAACATTTTCAGGCAAGTATTGTATATGATCACTTATGCACTTCTATGAAATGCCAAAGCTTGTGTTTTTGTGCATGTTCATGCATGTGTAAATTAGTTTACTCCCCTGATGACATCTTGCTTTATAGCCGCTGGTCCTTGTTCCCCTGCGTGTGCCGTGTTTGTGCAGACTGACTGAGAGTATAGATTTAACCTTGCTCACCTCGCTTTAACATTTTCACTCCTGCGTTGGTAACCCAGGGCCGTTATTTCCATGCCGCACAGGCGCGCTCTGACTCCGTCTGTGTGGTTCAATAGCCACGGGCCCTTGCTATTGAGTCTGTGGACCAGACCTCAGAATCAAATCAATACCAGCACTGTAAACATCAGACACTCTAAAGCCACTTAAAGCAGAGAGAGAGGAAAAAAGCCCTAAAACAAATACAGCTGAACTGCAAATGTCATTTAGAGAGTCAAAATCATGTTATAAGATGTGAAGCACACACTTAAGCATTTTATTATGATGTTACCGATGAAATGTATTTGTTTGAATTAAATATGATAAATGGGTCATGAATTGAGAAATCTTTTGTAATATACAAAAAGTCACTGTACTATAAAAACATAATGCAAGTTTTAGAGATCAAAACTTCCTTGTTAGTTCAAAAACTAAAGCTTTTACTGAAACCAAGTTGGCAAAAGACCCAGTTTCTAATTTACTATGAAATAGAGATGAATATATCTGGTGCATTAGGTAAATAAGATATACTTCCAAAGGATCCTAATGTTTGGAAAATGGCTGTGAATGTCTCAGTAGAGGATTATTTGTTTGTTCAGTTCATTTATCTTTGAATTCTTTGGTAAACCAGTCAAATTCAGTGCAGAACAGACTTTTACGGAGAGATATTGTCCTGACAGTAATCACTGTTCAACACACATGACTGTAATTGGCTAAAATGCTCAGCAGTGCGACCCTTTTGTGCAATAGGAATAGATCGAACTATAATGCTATAATCAACACTTTTTATAGTTAGGTAAAGGAATAGTTCACCAAAAATGAAAATGTACTCACCCTCGGGTGTCCAAGATGAAGATGTGTTTAAACAGTATATACACAGTAATTTGTATTTTAGCCAGAAGCAACAGTTTGAAGTTAAAAAAACACCTTAAAGGAGTTGTTTCTTACAAACACACAACTTTTCACTTCACAAGACGTTATAGACTGGTATCATGTGGATAACTTGTGGATTAATGTGATTTCAGAGCATCCATTAGTTTTTTTAGAATTATTATAAATGTAATACTTATTTCATATGCAAATATTTTACCCAATCATAGCAGTGCGGTTTAATTGATGTCTTAAAGGAGACATGCCCATTTAATGTGTAAAATGGCAATTTATTTCCAAAATAATGACCGTTTTTGATGTGAAGATCCTACTAACATAATAAGTTGCACCAGAAGACATTATAAAATAAAACCCCTTTGAATATGAAATACATTGACGTGAAATAGTAATATGATTTTAAATTGTTCTATTATATTATTACAGATTAGCTTCCACTAAAAAACAGTCCCTGACAATAGTTTATTTATTGCAGTTCCTTTTGATGATACTGGCTCAAAAATGCACTGTAGTTTTAAATAAAAGAGCAACAAGGTTCTAAAAATCTTGATTTTTCAGTTTGGAATGTTCAATATAGAAAGTTTCCTCTCTTTACCAAACCGCTCATGCCAACTGTTCATCAAGACGCTTTAAGAACCTTAGGGCAAGTGTGGTTACTAAACAAGTAGGTCTTTGGGACTCTCCACCAAGCAGAAATCAGTTTGGAGAGTTTGGAGAGTTCCAAAGACTCAGACTGGGAGTCCTCAGTAGCCAACTCTCCCTGTACAATCAGTCTGTATCCTGCAGCTAATAAACATGCTCATTAATGGGCTTCTGAAAACTTAATTAAAGCTGGAGAGAAGGAGGCACTGCCGCCCCAAAGAGGAATAATCCACTCTGTGGTGTAATTCAGCCCTTGTGTACATCAGGGAGAGAAGCCTGAGGCCTGAATGTCAAAATCCTCGTTAGATTAATGAATACTTATGCAGACCTTATAACATGACCCCTGTGCACAGCCTCTTATATTTTACTATTTATAAGATGATTAAAATTGTTGGGGAGACTTTACAGCTACTCAAAACAGGTCTCACTGTATTGATTTACTAATTAAAAAAAACTTCTGCGCCATAATAAATATTTTATAAGAGATTAGAACAATACTCTGGCATGCAGGCGAACACAGTTTAAATTTGAAAATTTTCCACATAGCCTAAAGAGCTAGTCCACCATATGCACATTCCCACTGATTGATACAAGCAAAATAAGTACATAAACACAAATGGCAATAGGAATCCAACCAACAGCCACATCGACAAAAAAGTATTACAGCTTTTAAATTGTTCTCGATTTTGGGTTATATTGCTTTGCAATGATATCATGATACAAACTGGAATTAAATGTCATGTAACAATTTAGCGAAAATGCCTAAAAAGGACACACACACAGTACTCAAACGCGTTATTCTCTGGAAGCAGTGACACTGAGTAACCCATTTAGCATTCGACGCGCAAATCCAATTTATTGCATGTGATGCCCTTGCCCACTTCCTGTTCTTCTTTCATGGGACCAGCGTCCACGCCAACGACAGGCTGGTGCTCAAACTCATTCATAGCAAACCTGCTGCTTTACGGATGGTTTATTACAAAAGGGTTTTTGCAGAGCGGCCCCCCGACGAGGCGTGCGCGCTGGAGACCCTTCAAACCGCTCTAACCGGCGCTGTTCAGTCCAAAGGCAGTGCTTATGCTTGTGTGTCAATGTATGGTGTCCTATTTTTAATACGCAAGAGAAAATTCATTCAGATTTATATTATAGATTCAAGTTCATATACACACAGAAGTAATAAACACACTTTAAGTGTAAAATCCATATAACTGCGGAAGATTGCTAAGATTTCCCCCCAAAAAGTTCTGATTTGTCACTCCACTTTTTTTTCCCCTATTAACTTGGTACAGAAATGAGCTAAAACTCAATTTGATCAGTTCAAACATTAAAAAAAAAAAAAAAAAAAAGTGGACAAACCAAAGCATTTTGGGCCCTCGTTACCATTGCCACAACGCTACAAGAAATTAAGCTGTATTTTAAAAAAAAAAAAAAAAACCCTCCGTTAACAACCACAATGACTTCTGGATTAATTAATTATGCGACCGATTTGCAAACAACTGATCAATATCAACATTAAGAACGACGAGAACAACGATTATCTACTCTAACAAACTGTTAAAGTTTAACACAAAAAACCATTTATATTAAACTCTTACAAATCTGATTTGAATCTTATGTATAAATGCATAAAAGAAGAGAGAGTGCTGTATGTTGCAAGCCTAGCCTATCAGACGGCGCGTCGGCGCTATGTCTGGAACTGTGCAATGGCCATACCTTTCAACCCTGCAAAATAATCATCCAAATAAGACGCATGTGTTTCTGGTCTTGCCACAGGCAGAATGGCACCTGTACCAAGCCCTGTTTGCCCAGGTCCGACAACCCCAACAGTCCCAGAGGAGACCATGGGTAATGCTACTGCTACACAAAACCATCAGCTTATGAAAGCCTGTTAGATCATCAAGTGGAA
This sequence comes from Tor tambroides, assembly GCA_021397915.2. Lineage (NCBI taxonomy): Eukaryota > Metazoa > Chordata > Actinopteri > Cypriniformes > Cyprinidae > Tor > Tor tambroides. Next base: position 14,916 of record JAFVLL020036192.1, on the reverse strand, counting down.
TATGCTTATAGAGCTGTAAATATTTATATATTTTTTATATATCTATGTGTGTGTTAATATAAAAAAAGAAGAGGCATTTACAGCAGTTTGCTCCTAGATTTCCCTTTACAATTCAGTGGCCTGCTATGAAACATGAACCCACATTCACACAAACACACACGCACATGAACGCACAAAATGGGAGCGGGTAATGGGTATGTATACCCAGGTCACCTCGTTTGTAAAAGACTGAGAGGAGAGAGTCCAAATACGACCATATAAAGGAGAAAAACAAATCCATCCGAGTCAAAACCCCCCCACCCCGACATGCAAGATCCATCCCACCCGCCCCAAAAGACATGTGACAAGATTCAGCCGATGGCGGCTTGAGGTAAAAGTAGACAGAGTCCAGCTTAGCTGAGAGAGCCAGAGCTGCCCTGACCAATGGCGCAGGTTTGCTCACACTCAGTGTATATTACAAATTAAAAAGACATTCAAAATCAAAACAAGAAATGAAAAGTTAAAAATGGCTCAATTTGATTTTTTTTTTTTCTCTGTGCATTGGAGGCCAAAAGCCTCTCAGTGCAGGACTGCTGGTAGAGGTTGGTTCTTCCGAGGCCGACCAATTTCGACTGGACTGACAGATGGCCCCCTGGCTTCAGAACTGCTTTGCTGCAGACGAAGACGCGATAGAGAGAAAGGGGAAGAGGAAGAGAGAGAGAGACAGATTGAAGAGGGAGTGTAGAAGAGCGTCTCCTGCTGGTTGACGTCAGGCGAAATACATAGTGTGCTGGGTATCATAGTGAATCTGGACCGCCTTAGCCAGGGCCTGAGGGTCTCGGCCGTTACTCTGTCCTGATACGTGACTGCCCTCAGCACTGCGCACAGGAAATGATAGAGAGTACATTAAAATCCATTCATTAACTTGACAAGAACGTCCCTGGTTAATAATGATATGCTAATAACCTGTCATGGTCTTTGTCCACTAAGTGGTAGCGGGCACGGAACGCCACAAGCCGGGCGTAGTAGGCTGGTGCGGGGATAGAGACGGAGCGGGTGCAGCGCACGTAGGTATGGCAGAGCTGGTAAGTCAACAGTTGCAGTTCGTCAGCCGTGAAACAGTTGTCATCCCACAAGACGTGATAGTGAGAGGGACGGCTTGTGCCCTGTGGGAAGGAAATGCAAATGTGTGAATCTTGAACGGACAAACGGATAAGTTAACAAATAAGCAACTGGGTTGTGACTCACCTGGATACCAGCATGGCTGCACAGGTAGAAGTCAAACTCTGAGGGGTGTGTAATGGTGCTGTCCACTGTAGTGCCTGCTGGGACATTGCCACTCTTTCCGACCTTAGTCAAAGAAATTTGTACACAAGATTTAGAAGAGAATGCTATGAATCATTCATGTTGATTTTAAGATTAACACATTGTCCTATAAAACAAGATTTTGTGATGCTTTGTTTATATAACAGGTGCATTGCTTTAGGTTGTCCACCCACAACGAAATCTCATATTTTGCTTCACATACACGGGTACTTTAAACATTGAACGATGTCTGGCTCTGCACAGTCTACTACGCATTTTCTGACTATGAACCGCCCACTTAGACAGTTAGAAACGACAAACCGGTTTTTGTTTTAACCAAAGGTGAGGCAGTTAAAGGATGGAAAACAAGCAAAAACACTCAGAAGCAGCCTTCTTCAACAGTTAAACACAAACAGTTCCTCAAAAAAGTTTAAGCTTTGCCACTTACAGTGTTAAGATTAAGAATGAAGAAATATGTAATCATACACTACTGTGTGTGGGGGCACGTTTTTACGTTTTTTAAATGCCGTTTCTGAAACTTTCTATTAAAGCAAAGAATCCTGAAAAAACGTTTTACAAAAATATTAAGCAACTCAACTGTTTTTAACATTGATAAAAATGATTTGTTGAGCAGCAAATCAGCATATTAGAATGATTTCAAGAAACATGTGACACTAAAGACGGGAGAAATGGCTGTATTTGATCAAATAAATGCAGCCTCGGTGAACATAACTTACAGGATCTATTTAAAAAAAAAAAAAAACACACACACACACACACACACAACTTACCCTCTCTGCTTTGTCAGAGCAAAAGAGTCGAGTGTGGTGACGTTTCTGCACTACAATGTAAGTGATTCCTGGTCTGTAGTCCTCTTCTAGACTGATGCAAGCTTTCCTGATGGCGATCAGCTCTGGCCAGGCAACCTACATAAGACAATGAACAATATTAACTGAACATGTAATTTCTACATCTCAAAATCACATTTTATTTCATTCAACTGAAATCAGCTTTCAAATATTATCAACGCAGCAGCAGTCTGAGTCAATGCATCTCCTCCGGATGACTCACCTGCTTCATCTGGCCCTCAGAGACTCCTCCACGGTAGTAGATGATGCGTGTGGGCTTGAATCGGGTAGACTTGTAGAACTGAATGAGGAGCTCTCGCACCATGTTGGTGAGATCCTGGATGACTTCCTGGCTGTAGAACTGCTCCTGGGACAGGTCCTGGCGTGAGGTTTGCACTCGCACGGTGGCACAATAGCGGCTGGGGTGCCCATCCATGCTGCCCACTACAGCCGCAATGGACGGTTTCTTCCCATCGCCCGCAGGTGGGTGAGTGACATCAGCCCCCAAAAAGATGACCGGCTGCTGGAACACAGAGGGCCTGATGGAAAGCAAACACAGACATATGAAGGAACAGAATAGAAGATTCCTCCCTTTGTTCAGGGAATTTCCAGGTTGACAATGCACTGAAGCTCTTTAAAATTGCCTATGATTGTTAGTCCTGTTGCTAGGTGACATGGTTAATTTTTTTTTTTTTTTTTGAGTCAACTAAAAATGAACAATTTATGCAAGCATTGTTTGGGCCTCAGTCTAATCATGTAGATTTGATATTACAATCTGAAATCACAATGGGGAAAAACTCCTGAACTAAAGATGACTTCCAAATCTTTTGGTAGCACTTTATTTGAAACCTTTAAGTATAACGTATTTTTTTTTACAAAATATGTAACACATTTCAAGGTAAATGATGAATACCTACTGTTTATAATCGATATATGTACATATACACATACATACTCTCACCTCATCATAAACTATCCTAGTCCAAAACCCACCTTTGATGTGGCACCAGCACATTGTTGATGCCTCCTAGTTTGGCGTTGATCTTCAGACAGAGATTGGACAGTGTCTGAGGGGACGTCTTCACCACATTCTTCACCTGAACGCACTGAGTTGCCATTCCTAACAGAGTATCTCCCACACGCTTCACTTCCGCTGGAGAGGCACAAAATCACTTCACTATCACACTGTCAAATTCTCTGACTATTGTTGTGCTTCATCTTTAAAGGAGCTCTCTTTACCATAGACTGGTGTTTTCCCAGGCAGAATGACCACAATGAGCTGTAGTCCCACATAAGACATTTTGAGATGCTTGAACATTGGCTCCACGCTGTCTGCCCCCTGGGCGTACTTGCAGAAGCAGGGCTGGCCTTGGATGGGCATCCCTGCATCCTTGGATATCTTGCGCAGCTGGTCAGTGAAACTCCTTCAAATACACACAAAAAAAGAATATTTAACCATGCACTTTTGGTTTTGAAAATGTTTGAAAAAGCTTTCAGAATTAAATCCTTGTCAAAACTGTCGTCAAACTGTAACAAATTTAAAACAAATAAGTCTTTTAATTAAAATAATTTAATCATGCATCTTTTCAATTTACTAAAACGGACTTAGAGAAAAATTATAATTTATATGTATAAAAAAAATAAAAAAAAAAATTGTTGAGAGCAACCCTTACTTGAGCAAATCCTCTCTGCATTGTTTCTGAGGGGCGAAGCAGGCCACGGCCCACACTTTGATCTCTATACCCGCATAAAACTGCTTTCCCCTCATGTCCCAGACACCCTGGTTGGGTGTGGCCACCGTCTTGTTCTGGGGAGAGAGTCCCTACACTCTTAGTGAATCCTTTGTTCTGATCACGAGATACACATTCTACCCAATACCCTACACTGCCAGCCCCATACCCACCAACACCAACCCTGCCCAACTCTAACAGGCCTGGGCTAATACAACTATGGGCTATGCAGAAAAGACCCACCACCAACCTCCCCATTGGTTAAACACAGAACGTTTTAATATCATAAAATTTAGTCTAAAACTGCAATACAAATTAGCTGTACAGGTTAAACATGAAGCAAGTAAATTAATGCAATAACACAAATCATTTATTCAAGGAGGAATGCATCTGAAATATCAATACAGGAGTTATTTGAATTTAATACAAAAAAAGATCTGCTCTAGTGTTCAGGGCTTATGAAATACTCTTAATCTTCCATAAAAATAATTCTAAATTAAACATGTTTAAACAATAATGTTAAAAAAATAAAGTATATTTTATTACATTTTTATAGTACAATATAAAAAAAATAATAATATAATGAAATGAAATGCCCTGAAGACTAGAGCAACTGAAAACACATTAAGATTAAAAGCACTCATAACAAGCACACAAACAAGATGTTAGAGATAATAGTAACTCAATTTACTCATTAACTAACTAATTACAGTGATAGTATTGACTGCACCCGTACTTAGTTCACAGTATAAGTTAGCAACAGTGATTAAGAAGAATTTATAAACAAAGACATGAGGTTGCAGATCTCTTTACATACAACAGTTTTTCCAAATTAACCAAAACAACTGGAACTGTTTGCAAAGAGAGAGAAATTGTTATTTCTCAGGAATGAAGATAAGACTCTACCAATGATGCTTCTCTACACGAGTAACATCTCACATCAATTTGTGGAAGTTAAAATGAGATGTTTACGTACAGTTGTAGTTTTAAACAATAGCAAACAGCAATAAATGAGATGTGTGGAAGTTTACAGGAGTAATTACAATGATCTAAATGCATTAGAATTGAGCTCCTCAGGTTCCTGAGATGGTAAAATAGATTGTTGATGATGCTGAACAGCATTGGCCAAGTGGAGTCTGATCATCATTCCTTTGGTTAGTCCACTCATTCCACGACAACACACACACACACACACACACACACACACCCACGTACACACATGCCATTGCTCCCAGCCCACCCGTACTCACCCTGCACCCGAGCCCCAGTACTCACCCTGCTACAGTCCCTCCCAGTGTCTGTACTCACCCGGCCCCCATACTGAAGCATGGGCGCTGGGAGGACCCGCCCTGTCACTTCTGTCATGTCATTGTGCACCACGATGCCGAACTCTTTCAGGTAAGGGTCAGGCCCGCCCACCATGCTGTTGCTTTTGACCTACAATACAATACAATACAACACATCTTTATTGTCAACCATGGTTGAAATTTATCTTTGACCACACCAGCGAAAACCAAATACACATACAGACACATACTACAAAACACATAAAAACCATCATACTGAATCACATAGCTTTTTGATTAATAAATCTGATCGCAGCAGGTACAAAGGATCTTTTATATAATCTTTTATAATCCTAAAAGGATTAACAGGAGCTTTATTGGTGCATTTTTAAAAAAAACCAAAGTGATTGGCTCTTTTAACTATAAGGTTGGACTTCTCTTTGTACTGCTGCCAAATTGAGCATTGTGATTTCTCTTACTCATTTTTCAACAAGTGCCACTCACCAGTCTGCTGATCTCTTCCTGCCTGTCTGGGGCTGAGCGGGCCGTAGCTTTAATCATGGTTGAGGTTTGGTTATCTGTTAGTTTCTTTATACAGCGCTGTCCTGCCACTATGTTACAAACCTTTATGGAGGATACAAGACAGGATTCAACGAGTGCCAAGTCAAATCAAATTTATTTCTGTACATGCGAAAGCCTGGAAAACACTTCATATGATGTGCATGTCTCTTACCTCAAGGGGCAGATAGGTGTGCTTCTGTTCTTGCCCCACCTGGAGGCAGGGCAGGTGGGGGTATTTGAGCTGCAGGCTGTACTTTTGTTTGAAATACTGGGCAACGGTGCACTCCATAGCTTGTCCATTCTCAAGCTGCAAAGGAAATCTGCAGAAATGTGCAGAAAATAAGAGGAAATCACTGGGGGGTATAACAATGCAAAAATAGCTATATTTTAACTATATTAACTATATTTTACAGCAAATTTTGCAAACACTGGTAAAAATGTAAAAAGCACTAACGTCTGATGGCTGGCTGGGCGACGCGTGACATTGCACACACGGTACTTCCTCTTCATCTGGCCGCAGTGTGTGACCTCCACTTTCAGTCCTAAACACACAATGATATTAACTCAGCAATTCTCTCCATAACCACAACTGAAGCAGTCTTGGCCCTTGATGTGGCGCAACATATACCACCATTCAAAAGATTGGGGTCGGTAAGATTTTTTAAAAAGAAATTAATACTTTAAAAAAAAATAATAAGAATTATTATTATTATTATTATTATTATTATTAACTTGATCAAAAGTGACAGTAAAGGTATTTATAATGTTACAAAAGACTATTTAAAAAAAAAGCTATATTTTGAAAACACAGTTTCCACAAAAATATTAAGCAGCACAACTGTTTTCAACACTGATAATAAAGCTGCATTCACGCCCTTTCTAAATTACCGCAGGCTCAAGATTGACAACATGTAACGCTCTACACAGAGATGCTCACGTCCTTGGACTAATGCTTTCTTATGGCAACATTATAAACTCCAAAACATAGCGCTTAAATGAATCTGCTGAAGTCAGTTGGTACTGCGGTCTAGTGGTACAAGTCGTGGCTCTCAGAAAACTCCCAGCCTACAAGCTGTAATTACTAGGTCTTCGAGAATGCGAACGCTTTTTAGCTTAGTTGAAATCTTGCAATTGCAGTAATTTCTACATGGTGTAAACGCAGCATAAGAAGTGTTTTTGGGCACTAAATAGGGCTGTCGCTTTGAATAAATTTACCTTGCGTTGATTTTGAGTGGCTCTATAGCACAGTATCCAATATTATTGCATATTTATTTATGCATGGACTTCTTGCTTACTATATAAATAAGCTTGTTGGGCTATTATTATTCATGGGTACCGAAGACATCACTTCGGCTATGGTCGCCGTCATTTTTGTGTCCGACATGACAACGAACACAGCACATCTAAATGAGATTTAATAAATAATAATATATTTAGATAATAAATTACCATTTACTACCATGTCCCTCACTGAGCCTTGGACTTGATTGTATTTTAGGCCCTAACATGGGTGCAGCAAGTGTAACAGTTAGCCCATAATATGTAAGGTCCTTATTACTTGTAAATTTAAAACTGACATCATCTCAAAGCATGTTTGAGTCAGTGATAGTGTAACAAGATAACGTTAGCTAGCTTACTACACAATCTGAATTTAATGTTAATTTAGCTAACATTAGCACAATTGATAATTAATCATTCTTTTTGGACAAATCATTGTTTTATGAACGTAGCCGTCCGATGGAGGGTTTAAGACCTTGAAGAATCCTCTTACTGGCTGGACTCGCGCTAATGGCAATTTTTTTTGCAGTCCGTGTTTTGATTTCAGCAAATCAGCTTGGGCAAATGCAAACAGCGTGATTATTAATCATGAGCCCAACATCCAGCAAGCCAAGAAAACATGCAATCTACCTGAGGGAAGACGTCTTTCACTATTGTAAGTAAATGCTGTTAAAAAAAAGAGAAAAAAAGACATTTAAAATTTTACCTTCCAGTGTATTTTTAAACTTGGATCTCATTATTAAAGCACAAATTCAAGCACCAAAAGCAGCCCACACTCTCAAAGTTCTTTAATTAAAAAAAATATGCATTTTCATTCATTCATAGGCTAAATGGCTGCAATAACATTAATTTTGCCACTGTTTAAAAAAAAATAAATAAATAAATAAAAGTACTGACTGACTGACTTTTCAGACTTTCAATTCTTATGCTTTCAAATTTTATGCCATATGTACGTATGCAGGCTATGTAATTTTACTACACCAATTGGGCAGTCACAATTCACATGGTAAAATTTACTCAGGCAGATGTTTTGTGTGTAACGTGTGTGAAATTTATGACATTAAAATTCTTTTTAGAATCATTGTTCATAAATAGGTTAAGCAAAACAAATGTGATTATTTTTGAAAACCTTTTATACACTTAATTCAGACAAGCAAATTTCATACCCTATGTAGTACAGAACAAATATTTTAGCATCCCTTCTCCTATAAAGAATCACAATTGTCTCTTATTTTCCTTTTCTGAAGTTGGCAACCCTAGCTGCCAGTGGTCCCTTCTGATTGAAGCCAACCATTTATTCCGCCGATCTAACTCCTTTGAGATTGAATAAAATTGTAGTTCGGGGTTTCTCTGACGACTGTTGTTACAGCTAACAGCACAACATATCCCGAGCATATTGTAACCTTGTTGTGAACCTTCTGGGAGTGTTTTGTTGATCTTCCTCTGGTAGTTGTAGCTGCTGTGATCATAGCATGAAACAGGTCACGCAGCTGTGACCCAGGCACAAAAATGGCGGCGATAAAGCACGGTGACGTCACATGGTCCGAATAAATAATGTACAAAGCCACTAGAAGGCAAGCCTGCAACCTTTAGCCAAAAAGCGTAACGGCTAATGCTAATGCTTCCGCTTTGGCAGTACGTGGGAAAGGAGACCAGAGGCCATTTTTTTTTTTATGGATGTCAATGGAGTAGAGGCTTCACTACGCTGAATAAACAGCTTTTTAGAGGAAACAGCTTATTTAATGAATCAACAGCCTATCGGCAAATCTTCAATATGTTTTACATTAACAATACTTTTGGCTTGAACTATTTTAAGAGTTTACACCGAAAAAAAAAAGAAGCCATTGACTTTTTGCGACGGGTGGGATTCTGCTTACGGCACTTTTCATTCACTGCTATTGTATCTGTAAACGGCGACGTATGAGTGTTGCGCAACTTTGACTGAAATTCAATGACGTCAAGGCTGTAATGTGATTGGTTATTAAGGCACGTGATCCAAGTTGACCGTTAAACTTTCTCCAATAGTAAGTAATACAGACAGGGACGGATTAACGCACAGGCCTACTTGACATGTGACCAGGGCACTAGTAGACCAGAGGAGGGCCCAGACGAAATTCAGCTGCTCCTGGAACGTGATTTCAACCATGTCTCCTCAGATTTTTGAGCCAAGTGGATTTTGAATGCAGCTTCCAAAAGACAAAACAAATAGCCGAATAATATATATTTTAATATATTTAATATGATCACACTGGTGTGATTAGATTGTTCACTGCTAAATTCAAATCTGTGTTAGCGCTTTGGCTGGCACTGAGCCAGAGACAAACGCATTTTTACAGCACTGCGCATTATAACCAATCAAACACGATTCTGTTGAGCTTATAAATGCAGTGACCAATCAGAGGCATTCAGAGGAGTCATTGCTGAAACCCTGGTGTTTTGTTCAGTCCGCGCGCTCGCTGACTGAATTCTGCTCTCTGGCGAATTCTCATCATAAACAAAAAAAGTGCAGATGTGCATACGATGTAAGCAAGAGACTCATTTTACAGTGTAAACAGCTTCAGTAATTATGATGGGACTTTTTGAGAGTGCTTGACCTCTGGCTAGACAGAAGTCAGTTATGTTCTTTGATAATGTAATTATTCTTTGCTCTCTTTCTGTACAATGAAAGTGTCATAATTAGTAATTTACAATGTTTAAAAGGTTTTATGCGTAGTTAATAGATCACTAACATTAGGCTACTTTGCCATCACCCATTATAGATCAACTAAAATAATCTACAAAGGTGTAAAATACATTTACTTATATTTGAGAATTGAGATTTCATGACATAGTTAACACGTTTGGGAATATTTAATTTAACTAAGAGCGTCACTTTACAAAGCTCAATCGACGATCAGTGCATCACCTGGGTAACACTGAAGCTGATGTTTCACTTTATAAAGATCAATAGTGTTGATTCAATGCATTTACCAGTGCTGACACCAGTCAAGGGAAATCTCCTTAAAAAGGATACGTCTACAAATATATCGCTGTCATCTTAAGGCCGGGACACACCAAGCCGACTGCAAAGAACTAGCGGCGACGAAAGCCGACGAAGTTGTCGCCTCGCTTCAGCAACGTCGGGCCAAAAAGCTGCATGTGATCACAACGCAAAGACTACAGCCGACTGCAAACTAACACGCGTTCTGCGTCTGCATGAGAGGAATCAGCGGTCTATATCAGTAGCTATCAATAGTAAATATTCGTCTTTCAAACGGAGAAACCGAAACAAAGATATACGAGATAAACACAGATATACGAAACGTAAAAAAATGCAGCACTTGCTTACCATTTTGAATATCAGTAACATTGATAACTTTCATCATTTTACGCGGCTCAAGTTGTTATGAAAACATTTGCATATTGGAATTCTTGGGTAAGATCACGTCACATCAAAAAACAGCCTTCTGTCTGTGCCACCTTCATTTACTTGCCCGTTTTCATCACTTTCGCTTTAATTCTCCTGTACGGACTCGTTAGCTAAACTGAATATCCAATCAGAGTTCTCTCTCACACCAATGGTCCCGACGCCGATTCAACAAGTTAAATCGGGAAAACTATCGCCGACGTGAGCCCGACAAGAGCCAACGAGTGGAACACACCAAACAAACTAGCCCCATAGACACTTGCCGATGGCCGATCGTCAGCTTGGTGTGTCCCCCGGCTTTAGAACAACTGATGTCAAACTGATTTTTTCACTAATATATGACTTGATCTGAAGGACAGACGCAGGTAATCGCACACCTTCATTTGATCTCTCTCTCTCTGCTCAGAGATAATCTACGGATTCTCTGTACAAATCACAATTATTCATAGAGGCATTCAATACACATGCATTAAAGGTGCAGTAGGACATCTTGGAAAATGCTAACTTTAGCCTGATAGCACTGAAAGCGAACATCCCACCGTCCCTGCAAATCGCTGTCCAAACCCATGCCTCCTGAACGTATATACGCACACAGACCAGACGACCAGAGACAACATTACTACAATACATCATATGTCATTCACCGCTGAGAAAACTTTATAGTACAGTTAGTAAAAGTACTACAATACCAGGAAGGAAGGTCAGGTTGTTGATGTTTGCCTGCCATTCTCGCTCTGTCTGCACAGTGTACATGAACGTGCTGATGATGTATCCTGTCTGTGCGAACCAGGTGCGAAGAGGTATGCTAATACATATGTTGACAGGCAGGTAGGAAAGTCAATCAAAATGTTTTGATAGGACCAAGAAATGTTTGTCCAACGCCTTCCACAAAATAAATAAATACATTTAGACCACTTAACTTAACGATTGCTATTGGGATTAGGGATGGGCATTTCAAGCAAAAGTAATATTCGAAAATCGCTGGGAATTATTCGATTATTATTCGATTATTCGAAAATAGCACCCCTTCCCTGTATGCATGCACGCACGTCACGTTATTAGGCTAGTGTTACACACCCATAAACAGAGAGAGACCATTCATGCTTTTAATCTGTATGATAACAAACTGTTCAATTTATTTAAAGATAGGCTATCTTAACTCAAGCCATACAATGATTGTAACATGCTGAAACATATTAATATAATAAACGTAACAGAATGACAGCACTTAACATAGCAGTCCATACATTAGCATAAATCAACTGCTCATAAGGTATTAAACTGCTCAAAAAACATATTCCAATACTTTCTCTCGCAATAATATTGTTGGGTAATTATACTGTATATTAACTGCGGGCATCAGTGAGCCGTTATTAATTTGCGGGGCATTGGAAACGCTTTTGAATGCGCGTGCGTGCGACCGTTTTACTTTCACTTTGGAGATTCGCAATCACATGTTTATACTATGGAGCGGCAGTACTTTCCACACATTTTACAAGATTAGATGTTTGTCAGTGGTGTTCAGGATCTGCAAATCATTCGCCATCGTCCTACTCTGTTGCTGGTAAATGAAACTGCATGTACTGTAATATAACAGGCTATCGCTAGCATGCGGCTAACCATATGTCCCTTCCGTATAACGCGTTATTTGTTTTCCGTGCCTTTCCCAGTACGGATTCAGCACACCTCTAACCCAGTCGGGGATATTTGTGGTCCGTGCAGAACTCTTATTTGACATCGTTCTTAGTTGCAAGTCTACAATGTTCACGTGAGACAATGTGTTCTTCTGTTGTCTTTGACAGCTTTTAGGTGCATTATTGCCAACGCTTACCTCTGCTTATGCGTCACCACCGCATCAGCACCGAAAACATGGGGAATTTTTAGACAAATATAATCGCACAACCTATTCGATATTCTATGAATAAATCGACTAATCGAATATTCGAAAATCGTGACCCATCCCTAATTGGGATGTGAAGAGACTTTCAACCAAAATAACAAAAAATGTTTCTAAAGACAATCACCTATTGCACCTTTAAGTGTATAACGCATAGCCTCATGAAAGAAAAAAAAAAAAAAAAAACGTGAACATCGCGATTGTTGCGGTTGCTTGTCATACACTGCGGTTGGCTCGTTAGTATCACAGTATTACAATATTGCGGTCATCGCGACAGCCCTAGCAGTAAATCATATTAGAAAACTTATGAAGGATCATATGACACTGGAGTAATGGCTGCTACAAATTCAGTTTTTCTATCACAGGAATAAATTTTATGTTATAATATACTAAAATAGAAACCATTTTTATTGTAATAAATTTCACAATAGTGCTGGTTTTACTGTAATTTTGATCAAACAGATGTAGACTTGGTGAGCATAAAAGACTCTTCAAAAACAAAATAGGAAATATCTTACCACCTCCAAACTTTTGATAGGTAGTGTAAACTAAATTAGAGCTACAGTAAATGACATTATGACCTATATTACAGCAACGTGCTTTATCCCTCACCTCGGATCTCCTTGGTGAACTTGACACGTTGTGAATCTGTAAGGGGCTTGGTTTGCTCGTTGATGTTCTGGATGTCCAGAACCTCACACATGAACTCAATGACAGGCTGGGCTCGGTAGAAGGCTGTAGCTGAAACTGCAGAGTGTGGAAAATAAAATTAAAATAGGCAGAGTTGGGCATATTCTCAAGATGCACAAAAACACACAGAAGAAAAGATTTAGGAAGACAAAACATACCATCTATATTGAGCATCATGTTCCACATTGCTGGACGGACAGACTGATGGAAACCAAACCAAACCTCCCTCCCTCCTCCCAGTGGGTGGTAATACCCCTCTGGTGGTGAGAAGAAGGAACGACCTACTGGAGTGTACCTGTATCAAAAGGTGCGAAAGATGTCAAGCCAACCTACACAAAAAAAAAAAAAACGGTTTACACAGCTCACATGGACAAATAGGATTTCAGAGACTGTGGCTTACCGCATGGAGGGCAGGTGACGAGTGATGACATCCAGAGCCTGTACAGAATCCTCCGGGACCTCGTTCAAGTGACCAGACAGTGCTTCCAGGAGCATCTGCAGACTCACCACTGACACCCACTGCAGAGACACCTTGAAGGTCTGATCCTTCCCCTCACCTGGCAATGTCACCTCCAGATCCACCTGGATCACAAGTCAAGAATGCTTATTTTTAAAAGGAGCTTTTCTTCTTGCAATAAGAAGTTAAACACAAGGATATTGTTATGTTTATTAAACATTTGGGAAAACCCAAATACTGCATTTGATCATGCTTTGGTTACCCTGTCTCTCCCGATGGGTAGCGGATGTGCCGTATACATGTTCCTCTTGCCATCATAACCAGGCTGCCTGTCCCCAAAGATCTGCATCTTAAAATGTCTCACCATCGTGTCCACCACCTCTCTATAGAATAAAACATATCCCAAATTCACAATCATTCGAATACATTTCCACTGCTAGCTAGCTAGCTACATAAGCAATTTTCATGAATACATCCTTAACATAAATTAACACACACTACTGTTCAACAGTTTGGGGTCAGTACTTTTTTTTTTTTTTAGGAAACTAATCAATGCGTGAAATTGATCAAAAATGACAGCAAAGACATTCATAATGTTACAAAAGTTATTTAAACTTTCTACTAAGAATCTTGAAAAAAAATATCAGTTTCTACAAAAACATTAGGAAGCACAACTGTTTTCAAGATTGATAAGAAATGTTTCTTGAGCACCAAATCAGCATAATATAATGATTTCTAAAGGATCATGTGACACTAAAGACTGGAGTAATGGAATTAAATGCAAAATAAATATATGCAGCCTTGGTGAGCATAAGAGTTCGATCAAAAAATAAAAAAAAATAACATTCCTTAATAAACAGAGCTATTCCAAGAGAGTCCTCACACCATTGGTGCTTGGGCCCTGATGACCCAAAATTTTTGAATGGCAGTGTAAATGAAATCTGACCATCTGTGCAATTCAGAATATATAAATGGATATTAATTTTTTTGAAAGAAAACTATATTTCTTATCTGCTTGCACTCACCTGTTAACCCGGCGGGGTCGCTTTTCAGGCTTGATGTCAATGTCATAATGGTAGACGTCGATCTTGGGGATCTGCACCTGGAAGTGATTGGCCAGCAGGCGAATCGGCTTCCCCACCGTACCCAAGCCGGGCCGGCGTGGTGGTTGGAAGAGGGAGGTAGGGGCAGGCGGGCCTGGAAGAAACAAACAATAATTTTGTTTAGATGAAGCCAAAAGACTGAACCTTCATGTAACGTAGTAGTGGCTACTGACTGAGATCTCATCTGACATCCATACACTGACGTGCCCTTTTCTTTCATGGAACAACAATACTGAAGCCTGGCTTTCAGACTGATTAACAGGGAAGAACAGAATGACAGAATTACAAACAACTTAACAAGGCGACATGACCTTTAACCCACAAACGGGCTAAAAAAAAACCCCCCAAAAAACAAAAAAAAAAACAACAAAATAAG
>JAFVLL020036190.1:0-44495 GCA_021397915.2 Tor tambroides | reverse complement strand
AGGTAAAGCTAGATCTATGGACATGAGTATTGGCTTAAATGAAGGTATGATACTTGATTACTTTATAACTTGTGAAATGATTAAACTGGTACTATTTTACATCACAGAAAAAAAAACACTTTTTTCAATTATGTGTTATGATTAGATTAGGATTTATTTGTAATATAGTGGAGTAAACTTAGGCGTCCCACCGGGTGGACAGTGACAGTTAAAAGGTTAAACTGTATAGACACATGTTGGATTTGATGAAATAGGAATTGGACCTGGAGGTGTAGGAATTGGTCCAGGCGGCACAGGACTTAGACCTGGGGGTGCGGGAGTTCTGCCTGGAGGAGTAGGAATTGGACCAGGTGGTGCAGGAATTGGACCAGGTGGTACAGGAATTGGTCTAGGTGGTGCAGGAATTGGACCAGGTGGCACAGGAATTGGTCCAGGTGGTGCAGGAATTGGTCCAGGTGGCACAGGAATTGGACCTGGTGGCACTGGAACTGGAATTGGAGGAGCAGGAGTTGCGCCTGGTGGAGGTAGGTTTTGAGGGGCATAAGTGTTAAGCTACTGCTGTTTGCACTTGTTTGCAACTTTTCATGTTTGCAACTTTTCAATCCATTATGGCCCCTAGCACCTTTTCTCCCCCAAACTGGCTTACCAGGAACTGGAACTGGGACGGGTGCTGGAGGCAAAGTCGGAAAGATTGGGAAGGCACCAGTGCCAGGTGACTGCGTGTATTAATGGAGCTCCCCTTTTGTTGGAATAGTTTTATCATATCTTTGTTTGAGCATTGTTTTATTTTTTCTCCTTCTGCAAACAAACAAGGTGTTGGGATTCCTGGGCTATACCAAGGGGGTATAGTTCCTGGACAAGGTGAGTGACTGAAATATTTTACAGTTATGAGATTTTCCTCTGTTTCTAGAATATTTATACAGATTTAACATCTACATTATTGTTTTTATTTGTAGGTTTTGGCGGTAGAGGCATTCTGCCAGGTGTAGCCACAGGATCTCAAACAGGTAAGCATTATGTGGTTTATAGTTTTATAATTTATAGCTCTATTAAGCAATTAAATTGTTTTCTGTTTTCTCTGTTTTATTTTGTTGTTTATAGGGCAGCTGGGTCAAGGTGCACTTGGAGCTAATGGTAAAATAAATTACTGAAAGAACAGTTCTTTCAATAAAAGGTATGAAAACTACTACTAACAGTGCTCACTTGTATTTTCTCTTGCAGGAGGCCGTGGAGGATTTGGTCAACAAATACCAGGCGTGTTCCGTGGATATCCTCTTATATCACCAAAGTCTGGAGGTAGTATGCATTTAAAAATCCATCCCTTTATCCATTGTATTTACATTTGAGATCAACCAGCACAAATGATACCTTTCAGCCAATTACATTAGCTTTTCATTATTTAAAATCAAGTTATTTGCCGAATGATTACAGAGTTTTACGGTATTTATGGAAATTTACTTTCTTACTTCATTTAAGGTACAAGCGCTGCAAAGTCTCAGGCTAAAGCTGCCAAGTACGGTAAGTCATGTAGGAAAAAAATGTAAGGCTTTCTTAGGAACGAGAATTTCAATATATGTCTAAACGACATGCTTGATATTGCTGACTCTCCTTGCAGGGGCTGCTGGCGTTCCTGGTCTTGGTGGTGGGCTTGGTGTAGGAGGTATACCTGGTGCAGGTGGTGTTCCAGGCATAGGTGGCGTACCTGGTGCAGGTGGTGTGCCAAGTATAGGTGGCATACCTAGTGCAGGCGGTGTGCCAGGAATAGGAGGTGTTCCGGGTGTTGGAGTCATTCCTGGAGCTGGCGGTGCAACTCCTGGTGTCCTATATCCGGGAGCTGGTGGTGTCTATCCTGGGGGTAACTTTATGATTTATTACAAATAGAGAAATATTTCAGGATTATCTAAAACACTGAAATTTGCTCAAGTCTTATAATATCCATGGATTGTCTCTCATTAGGAACTGGGGCAAAAGCTAGAAAGTATGGTAAGAAAAATTCCAGATTCATGTTATATATAATAACCTGGCTGACAACTGTCTCTTTCATGGAAAAAATGACAGTAGATATCAGGGGGAATCCAAATCTTAAAGCCTTGTAAAAATCAGTTAAAGTAGAAAAAGCCAAATTAAACCTGAAAAATCTAATTTTTCTGGATTGACATTTATAACGCAACATGTATAAAAACAAAGGTTCACCTTAATTTCTATGCGATTTTGGGTTGTTTATTTTCTAGCTTCCGGTATAGGAACTGGTGGACTTCCTGGTTCTGGTTTGGGAGTGGGTGGTCTTGGAGCTGGAGGACTTCCTGGTTCTGGTTTGGGAGTGGGTGGCCTTGGGGCGGGAGGATTTCCTGGTTCTGGTTTGGGAGTGGGTGGCCTTGGAGCTGGAGGACTTCCTGGTTCTGGTTTGGGAGTTGGTGGTCTTGGCACTGGTGGAATCCCTGGACCTGGAGTTGGTCCTGAAGGTATCCTGAAAATTACCTTGTTTTGTTGTTGAGAGTTATTATCATTAGCAGCACGTTGATATCTACTATTCTGCCATATTTTAGGATATGCTGCAGCCAAAGCAAGAAAATATGGTAGGACTTTACATTTTGCATTTTACAATAAAATAGATTTTGTTATTGGCTAATCAACATTAATGGCATTTTAATAGTCTTCACTTTGTCAATAAATATACATTTTTGCTCTGGCACGGGGTAGCCAACCCTGCTCCTGGAGAGTTACAGTACCTTAGCTCCAACCCTAATCAAACACACCTAAACCAAGGTGCTGAGAATTACTTAAAAATTGCAAGAAGGTGTGTTTGAACAGGGTTTTTATTTATATTTCCATCCTAATCATAAGGCTGAGTTTCATCAAAATTCCAGATTTCATTTTTGGCTCTTTTTAAGTTAAAAAGGAAAATAATTTTAACATGCCTCTTAATGATTTAGTATTGTATACCCAACATCAGGGCTCCTCAACTAGTGTCCCACAGGCCAAATCCAATCCTAATCATTTTTACACAAAATCACAGTGTGATATTTCACTGTGCTCAGATTTGATGATTTTATTTCATATATAATTTGTGAAATTCTACTACAGTCACAGAAACCTTAAGAAATGTAAGACATTGATATTCACTAATAAATCCTTTGTAGCTCAGCTTGGACGTCCTGGTGGGACTTTAGGTACTGGAGCATTGCCAGGTGGAGCAGCCGGTGTGTCTGGTGTTGGACTTGGTGGACTACCTGGTGGAGGTTTTGGGATTGGTGGACAACCAGGAGGCGGACTTGGAGTTGGAGGGCTACCTGGAGGTGGACTTGGTGGATTACCTGGTGGAGGAGCTGGTGGACTGCCTGGTGGTGGAGTTGGTGGTCTTCCTAGCGGTGGTGCTGGAGGACTCCCTGGCTCTGGAATTGGTAGCAAATCATATCATCATATTGTACAACATAAAGTTTACAATAAAGATTTGAGGTCATGTTTAATATTAAATACTCTGATGCTTTGCAGGATATGCAGAGGCAAAAGCTCGTAAATATGGTAAAACAACCTTTAATCAAATCCTTCAACATTAAATGAATTATGATTGTTATATTGATAGCATTTATTATTAACTTTACTTAGCTTACAACCTTAAATATTATTTTTGTTTTTCTAGGTCAACTTGGTGGAGGTGCTGGTTTAGGCCCAGGCACTGGATTAGCTGCAGGTATTCCAGGTGGATTACCAGGAATTGGTGTCAGACCGGTTGGGGCAGGAGGTATACCAGGAACTGGGGCTGGACAAGGAGGTGTCCCTGGTGTGGGTTTTGGTCCAGGAGGTGTACCCGGTGGTGGACTTGGACCTGGTAGTGTTCCTGGAAGTGCAATTGGACTTGGAGGTAAATCAGTGTTTCTAATGATTTCAAACACAGGACTAAAAACAATGACACTGTTGTCTTTTGCTATATATCTGAATCATATTGGTTCAAAATTGATGAATTTTGCAAAACTGACACTGTTATTGAGCTAAACTGAATAAACACTGAACTGACACAAACCCAATAACGCCACTGTCACTGCCACTGTCTTCAGTAGAGATGCTTATAGGTGAATTGAACTTGTTTCATAATGAAAGAATTTCACACTGTAACCAACACTGAACTGACCGGCACAGAATAATAACAATAATTTGGATTTGCCTCATTTTTTAAATTTGCATAATTAATTCTGCACTTTCCTGTTTAATACTATAAAGCTGCTTTGAAACGATCTCTATTACATAAAGCACTGTAAAAATAAAAGGTGACTTAACTTGGCATTGTGCCCTATTTTTTCAGACTTTTCTTAGACTGTAGTTTACTCCCATGTATTGTTGTAGTATATTTTAAAGAAGAAAAGGAGAAAGGGGAGCAGGGTTGCAAACCACCAGACTTGACTACAAGTTACACTTGATAGCCCATACTCATTGTTGTATTTGCCCTTAACAATGTTTTACATAATATTCTTCATAGTCTTAAGTCCAAACCACCACAGAGACACCAAAGCATTGATATGCTTGAATGGATGTGGCATAACTCTGTTTTATAGCTAAGATTTTCTCTATGCAACTGCATATTGAGTTTCTTCTAGACAAATTATGAATAATGTTACAAGGTATGTCATTCATTTTGCACAAACCCAGGGACAAACAGGCACAAAGCATCCCTAATAACTCACCAACCATAGTAATGCCATGTCATAAGAAAATGATAGCTTCAACCTTTTTTGGAGTTTAATTAAACCCTGACCAATCTGGAAACCTAAGTAGCATGTCTAGCCAAGTATATCCCCAGATGACCTTTCCTTTGGTTGACTAAATTTAACCTTCGCATTCTAGAACACATTCTAATGTCTCATCAGTGTTATCCAAGTGGATAACTGTATCATTCAAGCACAAAGCAATGTAGGTTTAGTGTGGTTAGAGCACAATGTTGATTATCTACCAGATGTTCATTTTAAGCATAAGTATATTTTGATATTCTGCTCTTCTTTCTCTGTAGCTCACCATTTTGTAGTCTTGCCTGACCACACAAGCTATAAAGATCTTGCTGTGCTCATATTTGAACGCTTTGTAGAAATAGGAAGTTTGATATTTCATAACAACAACTGTACATAGCTTAAACCACTGCTACAGTAAATCATATTTCTCTAATATTGACTTCTTATATCCTAGGATACGCTGGGGCCAAAGCTCGCAAATATGGTATGGGGAAGCTAAATTATCCATAAATTATAGTATCCATGTAGAAAAATACAAATTATAAATGATATTTTATCTATGCATTCTGCAAAAAGGTATTACTGGTGGAGCTGGTGGAACAGGATTGCCTGGAGGATTAGGAGGGTCACTTGGTAGTGGAACAGTGCCAGGTGTTGGAACTGCTGGAGGAACTCCAGGTGGAGGAATTGGACCTGGGGGGGCACCAATTGGTGGTTATGGACCAGGAGGAGCACCAATCGGTGGTTACGGACCTGGAGGGGCACCTGTAGGTGGTTATGGGCCAGGAGGAGTACCTGCTGGAGGATATGGACCTGGCTCTGGAGGTATGCTGACAAATATTACATTATATATATATATGCAGTTTAGGTGTTCTGTTTGTTTTCATATCTACATTTATACTTTGTATCCTATGCAGCATATCTAGGTGGACTAAAGGCCCTAAAATATGGTAGGATATTTTAAATTCCTTTTGCCATCATGTTTTTTTTCCCCTACAATTTGGCATCAACACTTGTTAACTTATTTTAATCCATGTGTAGGTCCTGGTGGTAGTGGAGGGGCTCCAGGACTTGGTCTGCAGGGTCAGGTAGGAACCGGTCCAGCAGGAGGATTTGGCACAGGGGCAGGGCCAGTTGGCGGTTATGGTCCAGGGACTGTAGGAGGTCCCGGGTCTGGATTTGCTGGAGCCGGACTCCCAGGCAGTGCTGTCGGAGCAGGAAGCAGAGGAGGGCTTGTGCCTGGGTATGGAACAGGTGCTGGAGGTAAATTAAACCAGTCAGAATAAGTCATTTACACAGGAATTAGAAAAACTGTATTATTAAAACTGTACCTGATCAACTTATCTTTCAATTAATTACATGTAATATCCTATAGGATATGGACCTGGATCAAAAGCAGCTAAATATGGCAAGTTGAAATACACTACATACACTTACATGCATATTGCAAGTGGCTCTTGATCATTGATTAATATACTGTACATTCAAAATGTCAAAAATGATACTAAATATTTAATGAATATAATGATGAAATATAATTTAATATTAATGTATGTATTGTTTTCAAATATATATCCATATTTAATGCACATTACTAATTTTAATACTACTTATTATGAACAAGGGTAAATATGAAGTGTTTGTATTGGAATGATACAACATTAACTGAGTTTAAACCCATGCATATCTTGACAGGTTTACCTGGATCTGGAGGTGTTTTGGGAGCAGGAGGTGTACCAGGAGCTGGAACAGGATTGGTAGGAGGTCCTGGCGGTATGTGAAGCAATTTGACATGCAGCTGTTTGAGAAATGTCTGTTTTTTTTTGTTTGTTTGTTTGTTTTTTCTGTCCATACAATGGAATTCAAATAAATAACTAAATACATCTCTTTTTTTTAGTTCTGCCTGGAGGGATTGGGACTGGATATGGAGGTAAAGTTTTGAAAACTTTCAACAGATGTGTAATACTAATCACTAAACCTGAAATATGTGGTCTAAGCATTGGTGGGTGAACCTGCTGTTTTATTTCATTCTAAAGGGTATGGAGGAGCACAAAAACCACCTAAATATGGTAAACCACTAATGGTACTTAATTTTTATAATCAAAATGTCACATGTATACAGTCTAAGATTTGACCCCATGCATCTCCATTTAATAGGACAACCAGCTGGTGGGGCTGGAAGTGTGTTGGGTGGGTCGGTACCAGCAACCGGTGGAACTGGGGCCACAGGAACCGGAATTGGAACTGGTGATGATAACTGCTATAAGAGGACTAAATAACAGTTAATAGATACAGATAAGAATTTGTTTACATGCTCAGCATTACATCACAGGTGGTGTAGGTGGGGCTGGAGGCATACCAGTTTCAGGAACCAAGCCAGACAAATATGGTGAGTTGGCGATCTATGGTTATACTGTATCATCTAACCATCCATATCTCCAGTAAAATATTGCTATTCCAATTTTCAATTTAAATCCGGGGTACCAGGCATCATAGGAGGAACAGCAATTCCAGGAAGTACAGCTGCTACCGGCACAGATCGTGGAGCAGGACCTAAACCTGGAGTTGATGGAGGTAATGCAGTTAATTTGGAACGTACATTAAAATACACATATGTAACGTCCATAATAACTATCAGTCTTTCCTGTTCCATGTTAGTGATTGGCACTCCTGATGGTGCAACCCGTGGTGCTGGAGAAGGTCAAGGTTATTACCTTTTTTCCTTTTACTCTATTATAGATATTTATTGTATCCATTATTTGTTATTTAGCTGTTAATTTGTTTGTTCCTGCATTGTAATTTTAACATTTTGTTGAACACACAGGTGGAACAAAAGCTCCCAAGACCGGTAAGAAAAGTTTCTTTTTTTTTTTTTTTTTTTCTTTCTTTTTTTTTACATCCCATCTGATCCCATACATCTAGGATAAAACAATTGTCCTTTTGACATTGTAAGAAAAAATGAGCAGGCATTTCCACCTTTTAGCCACCAGTTTTATTTTGTGATCATTTCAGAATCTGGCGGACCAATAGAGGGATCAGGTGGGTCTATTGGTGGTGGTAGTTTAAGTTGGATTTCCAACTTTTTAAAAGTGTAGAAACTGAGCAGCATGTAATCTTTTTCAGGTGTTACTGGTGGGTCCATTGATGCTGATGGACTTGATGGAGTTGCTGGGACAGGAATACCCATTTTAGCTGGAGAAAAACCAGGTATTGATCCTTTGCATTTTGTCATCTACTTTTGGTTACTGTGTTTTCTCTTTGTCTGTAGCTCACACTTAATTTGCACAGAATAAAAAAGTATACATTGAATCTTGTGTGACATAGTAAAAACTCAGATAAGCCTAGGCTACAGACATAAAAAGTTCACCAGATTATGTTTGTCCACAATCTCTGGACTACTGCACTGAATGGGCTGGTTGATCACAGTGCTCAGGTATCCTATTTTGGTATTTTGGGCTTGCTTTTATTGTCTTAAACATTGAACGGATAAGAGAAAAGAGGAGGTACTTGATGAATTTGAAGGTGCTAGGTGCTGCCTCACATACTTTGTTTTCCACCCTCAACATTTATGATACATGTATGTTTTGTCAAAATAGTATTTAAACATTTCCCTTTTTGGTCCACAGAAGGAGGAAAGTCATACAGATTTTGGAGTAAATTGTGTCAGAACATATTATTATTATTATTGGCAAACTATTCCTAAAACAAGCTATTCATATTTATAGTGGAATTAATATTATTGCCATCAGTGTACTATGTTGGTGTGTACTAAACAGCTGGTTATTCATGAAGACCATAATATAGCAAAAACACAACAAAAAAATACCATAAATGCATATCAAAATACATTATATGTTCAGAATGAACAATGAAAATAGGTTTTGAAGAGATACATGTCAACACAAAATTATTAAATGAATGACCCATTTTTTTTGTTTTTTTTGTTTTGTTCATGATTTAGGTGTGTCTGGAACTGTACCAGGTTTGTATTTAGCTTTTAGTTGTGCTATACTGTAAATGAACAGTCATTTATTAAGTCCGACAATTCCTATTTACCTTACTGACGTTCTCCCTTTTTAGGTGGAACGGGAGTGCCACGACCAGAGAGTAAGATCTGTCTTTGTAAACTGAAAATGGATTACTGACCTCACAGATCACTGAGTTCAAGATTATGTTCCGTTTCTTATTTTAGTAGTTGGTAGTGGAAGTTCTTCAGCCGATTTACACGAAAGTACCCACCTACATCATATTCAAAACTTGCTGATGTTACGGCTCCCTCTAGTGGTGGAGGAGTCTCTTGCGTGTGGTCGTAGTAACTTATAAAACACATTATTTTAAATTTATTGCGCTTGGGAATATATATATATATATATATATATATATATATATATATTTTAATGCAGATATATTTTGCCTTGAAAATTCACAACATAATCTTTTGTAACTTTTATAACTTTTTTCCAGAGGCTCGAGGTTAGTCAGTCAAAGAATGAGCATTTTTATTGGTTCCCTTGAAAAGTTTCTATTTTAGGTTTTTAGAATGGTGGTTTTTGAATGATTTTCAGTTTACATGAAAATAAGGTTTGTGGTTAACATCGCTTGAAGAGGCTTCAATGCATGTGTGTTCCAGTGTGACTAAATCATTAAAATAATGTTGTTCTTCCTTAGGAGTTGGCGATAGTGGAACACTACCAGGAGCCAAACCACTAAAACCCCCAGGTACTTCATGCCATTCACTGTACTCTTACTGTCTCGATATATTTGGGCAAGCAGGTGCTTTTTCATTTGTAAAAAGATTTATTTTATTTATCTTACTGTAGGCATTGGAGGTGGAGCCATTGCTGGACGTGGAGATACTCCAGGCACTATTGAAGGAGGACCTGGAAGTGTAGGCAGTGGTCCAGGTGGGGTTGGAGGAGGACCGGGAGGAGTTGGTGGAGTTCCGGGTGGAGTTGGTGGAGTTTCAGGTGGAGTTGGTGGAGTTCCAGGAGGAGTTGGTGGAGTTCCAGGGGGTGTTGGTGGAGTTCCAGGAGGAGTTGGTGGAGTTCCAGGGGGAGTTGGTGGAGTTCCAGGGGGAGTTGGTGGAGGTCCAGGGGGAGTTGGTGGAGGTCCAGGAGGAATTGGGGGAGGAGTTAAACCCCCTAAAGGTGATTTATCGTGAAAATCTTGATCTGTAAATCTTGATCTTGATCTGCATTTTTCTGTGTTTGTAAAACAAGGACTGTATCACAATCAGTGTGTTTCTTCTAGTTTACAGTGGTACAGGTGGAACTGGAGCTCTTGGAGTTGGAGGTGTAGGTGGAACGGGTCCAGCTGGAGCAGGAGGACTTCTGCCTGGAGGTGGTGGTTTACTACCAGGAGGTGGAGCTAAATAAAGTGCACTTAACATTTACATAATGTAAAGAATGTAATTAGTTTGTGCCTTTGTATGAGGGTTTGTAAATCTATTGTAGGTTATGGAGGAGCTGGAGGTTTAGGAGCCGGTGGGATCCAACCAGGGACTGGTGAATCATTTTCAGATTAAAAAAAAAAACATATTCCTGATATTTTTATGTACCAGTTATGACATTTATTGTTTTACTGAGAATTATATGTTTCATTTTTTTGCAGGCCTCAGGTTCCCAAGTGGAGCTGCAGTGGGTAGCAAACAAGCAAAAGGTACCAGAAAATGTTTCTGCTATTCCACAATTCTTATGATGAAAATGTAGTGTGGTTGTACTTTACCCACTGACTGTTAAATAACAAATTGATCACTTTGATGAAAGTTTATGGGGCAGCAGGCACACTTGGTGGGCTTGGAGGCCCAGGCGGATATGGAACAGGACCTGGTGGCTTTGGAGGTGGTCCAGGTGGTTACGGTGGTGGCCCAGGCAGTGCTGGTGGACTTGGTGGGCCTGGAATTGGTGGTAAGTTTCTGAAGTGTTATTTGGGTGTTTACATTATATTATATAATATATAATGTTTACATTATATATTCCCCCCACAGTTTTAAAAAGGTTTAGTTACACTGTAAAAAATTACCGTGATTTTAACGGTGAAAAACTGTGAAAATGCTACAGTAAAAACCTGTTAAATGGTTAACGGAAAGTTCCTGTAAAATTTACAGGGAAAAACCGTAAAACTGACGTTCCCAGAATTCCCTGCGTTGCATTTCAAATTTTGTTTGAATTTGATGTTTTTTCTTTGAAATAACTTTCTTCTTAGTTTTTTTCTTATCAGTTATGTTTATTAGGGTTGTATGTTACACCTAATGTTAAATGAATGTTTATTGCTTATTTCAGTTTAATGAGTCTCACCATGATGGTGTTAAGTGCTTGGGTGAATGACACTGTGCACCTTCTATATATGTTATTATTTAAAAAGTTAAGCCAGATGGGCTTTGGTTCATCATGTGACTTTCTCATCACACCTGCATTTGGTGGTTATCAGTGTATTTCAAAGGTACAAAACAGATTTCAATACTTCAATAGGTTGGTATATTAACATTATATCACTTAATGAAATGACGGTATTTAACTGTAAATTTAAGTTAAAACCGTAAAACCTAAAATGTTGTGACCGTATTTTTTATGGTAGAATTCCGGCAACCACAGCTGCCGTTTTTTTACCGTAAGTTTTACGGAATCTTTTTTACAGTGTAGGGTAAACTGGAACATTAGATAATGTGGGATGCCCAAGCACTTATGTGTATATTTCTTGTTAACAACACCAGAGAGAACGTGCAAAAATTACCCAAATTCTAAACTGAAGTTTCAGTTTTGGATAATGTGACTAAAGAACTACAAGAAAAGGAACACCAAAAACTTTTTCACATTTTAATATTTATTTATTTATTTTTATTATTTTAAGGGCTTGGTTATGGTCCTGGCGCAGTAAAACCACCTAAAAGTATGTAAAACCCGTTAAATCAACACTTTAATAGTACAATCACCAATACTTTGGTTAGACAAAATTTTCGTTGTGTTATCAGGCTATGGAGGAGCTGGAACATTGGGTGGGGCTGGAAGAGGAGGAATTGGTGGTGGTCTAGGAATAGGACCAGGAGGGGCTGGAGGAATTGGTGGTGGTCTAGGAGTAGGACCAGGAGGGGCTGGAGGAATTAGTGGTGGTCTAGGAGTTGGACCAGGAGGCGTTGGTGGAGGTCCTGGAGGAGTTGGAGGACTGGGTGGAGGTATCATGTACTTTAATATACATTAAGTTTGACAGTAGTGCAATAAAATTTTATGAAATTTGTGTTTGGTTAGAATAGATGGTATAAAATTATAATTAGAGTACTGTATATAAAGGACAAGATGCCAAAATGCCTTTAATACTAAAATATCCATGTGCATCTTAAAATACATGAACTACACATCTGTGTTATAAATAGCTGATATTAAAGGGTTTGTTTGTTTGTTTGTTTGTTTGTTTGTTTGTTTGTTTGTTTGTTTTAGGTTTAGGTGCCAGATATCCAGGTGGTGGCCTGGGAGCTGGAGCTGTGAAACCTGGGAAATCAGGTTCTTGCGTTATAAAATATCAGTATAATTATGGCTCACTAATACTATCATTACATTAGCTTAGGAGCCTGAATATAATGACAAACTACTAGTCTGGCTTGGATGATGGTAGAGAGAAGTGTTAATTGTATTGAATATGCACTTGCAGTGTTCTTCAAATCTTTATCTTAAAAAACTGTTCTTGGAGATAATATAATATTAATGAAATAAATTAGGTGTGCTTAAAGATAGTATGCTTTCATGACATTGTTTCTTAACACACCTAAGTACACTTTTAAAAAGTGCACTTTGTAATAATATACTTCAAACTATATTTTAAATCATGTTTTATTAATGCTTTGTTTTTATAATCTCAAAGAAGTACACTTATTTTGAGGTGTTTATTGACGTGCTCTAGCACACGTAAAGTACTTGATTATTAATTTTAACTGTTGTGTTATATTACATTAATTTACAATTTTATATATTTTACCTGTACTAAATTGCACCCTCGTCACAAATGTGTAATTAGAAATATATTTAAAAATGTGACATACAAGTTTCAATAGAAATTACGGTTGCACTTTATTTTATAGTATGTGCACTTACATGTACTTACAGTGTACTTACCTAAGAAAGTACTGGTAATATGAAGTAACTACATGGGGTAGGTTCAGGATTAGTACCTAGTTATTACCCAGTTATTGTAATTACTATAATAAGTACATATTATGTACATGAGTAACAGTAAAATAAACTGTAAAATAAACTGCTACTGAAATTGCATTCAAGTATATTGTAGTTTACCATGAATACTTGTCACTACATTCCAAAATACAATGACATTACATATAAAGATGTACTCAAGTCCTACTTAAACAGGTCAAAAAAGCACTCTAAAGTTACATTTAATATAAATTTAAAATATAATACATTTTAATTTAATTGTGAATAAAATGCAATTAAGTGTCTGAAAATATTACATTCAGTTTGCATTAAATTGAACCACTACTGACATCTTTTCCATCATATGCTTATAATGTTGACATATTGTTTTTATTGTAGGGTATGGAGGTTTAGGTGGAGCTGGAGGCGTAGGAGGTCTTGGAGGAGTAGGTGGAGGGCTAGGAGGTGCTGGAAGCCCACTAGGAACCGGTAAAGTTACACTGTGTTTGTTGCATTGCCATTTAAGATTCATTATAAGGCAAATTCATTAAACTTAGTGCATTTTTTTTTTTATCAAATTCTTACTCGTTTGTCTCACCGTTTGTCAAACTTTGGATGGATTATATTTACTTGCTTTTGTTTTAATGTCCTGAAGGCTTTGGCACGGGTGCACTGGGTGGTCAAGGCTATCAGCCAGGTGAGCTATTATATCCTTCCTCAATTCTCCTTGTACCTGGTGGGGAAATGAGCTCATCCACACCTCAGTTGAATTTATAAAAGAACAGATATCAGGATAAAGAGTTACATTGGATCTTATTCTTTTCGTCCATCCATTGAAAGTCCATGTGACCAAAACCTACAAGCGTAAAAAAGTACATACATGCATCATATAAGTAATTCATGTAAATAGAGCAATTGAATCCAGCTCTTTTGAAAAGAGACAAACACTTTATTTGATCAAAAGATTTCATTTTAAGCTTTTATTCAGATATAGAGCATACATAGAGCACATCAAATATGGTATGAGGCTTAGGTCAAACCTCAGTGGTTCCTGTGGAAGTTTGTGGTTGCACGACATGCAAGAACAAACCTCATTGGTTCTAGGGCATCAAGTAAACACATTTGAGCATTCAGTGGCTATATCTGATATGCTCTTTGTGTTTGTATTTTAAAAAATGAACGACATGAGAAATTATGAAGAATTTTTATTTTTGGGTGAACTTTTGGGTTACTCTAGGTATTTAAATGAGAATAAAAACACAGTGCCAAATTTAAGAGCAAAGTAATTTTCTATTACAGTTTTGAATGAATGAGTTTGTATGATTGTTCTGTATAAAACAAGGTTGCATGCAAATGGACATATTGCAATGCATGTGTGCAGAAAGAAAGCTAACACAAGAGATGCTATGCAGTGGAAGTCGGTTTACTTTAATCAATTTATTTTAATACTTCGAATTTCTCACCAAAAAAAAAAAAAAGATCCAACCAAATCATGAGAAAAGTCACAGCTGACAAAGACATCCAACGTTAACAGAGCAACATTTTGGTGGTGTGTAAATAAACATTGGGTGTTGTTTTACTGTACCAGTGTGTTACAATGATCAGTGTAATTGGTTCAGAGTGATTAATGAAGAGGGTTTCACTTTATTTTGATGTTCCCTTTAACACATTCTCTTGACTATAAGTAGCATTGCACCTACATATCTACTAATTCTCACTAGAGTGTTAGTAGAGTGGTAGTGTTAGGGTTAGATTAAGTTGACGTATTTGCAAAGTTACTTATAGTCAGTAGATTGTCTGTTGGGAGACCATCACAATAAAGATTTAGCAGATATTGAGCAGACAGGCTACTAATACTTTAATGAGAGTTAGTTGACATGTAGGTGCAGTGTTACTTATTATCAACAGAATGTTCAAAAGGGACCATCAAAATAAAGTGTTACCATGAAGAGTTATTATAATCATAATTATATTTTATTGTATTGTAGGTTATGGTGGCACTGGTGCAGGGGGACCTGGAAGTGCTCCACTTACACCTCAGCAATGTAAGACGTGCTGCTATTTCAGCACACTCATTGCTAGCTAATATTTCAAATGCAGCACATGATAAAATGAAAGTTTGGTATAGACCTGTACATTATCCACAGCCAATTACAAGTATTTATTGCACGTGTCTTGTATGAATCTTTATAGCAAAAGCAGCGAAATATGCAGCTCTTCAAGGCTTTCTAGGCGCAGGAGGCTACAGAGGTACGTAAGCAGACATAAATGCACTTCTCTCATTTTTTTTCTATGCAGGTCCGTACAGCAAAAACCTGTTGAAACAATGACTTTTAGTTGCACAACTTTATGTTTTAATAAACCCAAAGAAATCAAACCACAGAACACAAAGAATCAACTTTAAATTCAAAATGAAATTTACACCATTTACTTTCATAATACACATTCCTGGTCTTACAAATGGTTCTTAAGTGCATGTTATTCCATGTACATGTAAAATGGGTCACTGTGTTACGTTACTTTTGGGTTACTTTTTAAATCTGGGCAGGGCTTGTTTGTTTGTTTTAGTGTAAAAGTTCTTCTTTTACAAATGTAAAAGCCCTTTTCACAACAATAGTGAAATGAATACGCCTCAGTCAGAAGGAAATGTAAATTCATGTCTGTACAGTAGAGGGCGCAGCTCAAACAATTGCATGAAGAATATGACAAAGGAGTATATCCACACAGCATGCACAATGCCTCTGCACTTACTCCTGATTTCTTTCAACATGGCAAGACGAGAGCTGTCATTCAAGACATGGGAAATAAAATAACTGGCGTTACTTATTTGAAAAAGTAACTGAAAAGTAAATTAATTTAAAAAATAAGGTGGTACTTTACTAGTTACTTAAAAAAGTAATCTGATTATGTAAGTCGCATTACTTGTAATGCGTTACCCCCAACACTAGTTATTATAGTGAACTAAATCCAAATACCATTTTGTTAACTGAAATAAAATAACCTTTAACTGATATATAATAGAATATAAAAACCAGGGCCGTGCAGAAACCTTTGGAGGGGCAGGTGCTCAAAGTATAAAAGGGGCACATGCAACACGGCTTTTAATAGGGCTGTGCCCATTGCTGATATGTGTATCGAAATGGATGCTTCTGTATTGATACAGCAGCAAATGCCATGACGCAGGTTTGAAAAAGAAACACAGAACAGAAAAGACCATTTTAAGTTTAAATGTTAAAGACATTTTTTGCACCTCTTAATTACTCTGGAATGATATTATTGTTATTGTTGTTGTTGTTGTAGAAGAAAATATTCCTGTCTTATTTAAAATAGAATTCTATTCTAATCCTGTTCTGAATTTATTCATTTTTTGAATGATAATGATTATAAAAACAGGATTGATAAGTATAATTCGGAGGACGAGAAAATAAGTATAAGCCTGTTTTACCAGTGTTGTGATAATTATTTTAAGGCACTCTACGTTTTTTAAATAAATACTGTAATAGTTCAAAGTATTAATAGTTTTTAGTCAGATAACATAG
The DNA here is from genome assembly GCA_021397915.2 of Tor tambroides. NCBI lineage: Eukaryota > Metazoa > Chordata > Actinopteri > Cypriniformes > Cyprinidae > Tor > Tor tambroides. Next base: position 28,094 of record JAFVLL020036190.1, on the reverse strand, counting down.
AAAAAGACAAGACACCTCGACGTGCTTTAAACTTTTCCCAATTAAACAGCAAAAACGAAAGCGAACAAGCACCTTTGTTTTTATTGCTGTGTAGAACTGTTAGCTGCATTTTTTTTTATTTAATATTAATTTTAATAAAATGTAAATTCGTCCCCCGCACTTTATTCAAGCTCGAGCATGTGTTTTCACAGAGGTTTCTAGATTTAAATCTAGATTTAAATTAAGAGACATGACCTGACGTTTTATTCTTATCCAAAATGAGATGTGAATATCAGGAGAGCTGAACACACTTGTGCAGTGCATGTTTCATTCATACTCGAAGCCAGAGGGCGCTCTCGCGCAGAAACTTTTGGCGTATGGACAAACTCACGTTTTTACTGATGAAACGTGAAGACAATAAACACACGATTGCGAAAATATATGGTTTATGTGTGCTTTTCAAGTTATTGTCAGGTAATAAATAAATAAAATATATGAAAAATGCAGTACTGATTGACGCATCATTTAGTATAGAAACTATAAAATATATTTCCTGAATTATTCTGTGATTAAAAATGGGAAAAGGGTGTTCGTAGCAGCCTTTATAAACAAACTCCACTTACCGGCACCCGCGGACGTTACTGAAGGCATCCTAAAGGCGTGAGGGATCGTCCCGGATGAGATCGTCAGGTGAGATCATCATGTGGATAATTTAATTTACGGCTAAACTATTATTAACTAATTTTACTAATAGTTAGATTGGGCAGGCCTTCACAAAAGTGCGTTTAATTACAAAAAAAAAAAATTGCTTTGACAAAAGGGCACTTTGGGCATCAAGGGGAAAAGGGGCAGGTGCTCATGCACCCACGCCCCCCCCCCCCGCCCCCCCCCCCCCTGCACGTGCCTGATAAAAACGATGGCAAATACAACTAATTTACTAAAACTTTAACTAAAATTATAAAACTAATTCAAAATATTAATAAGTACAGCAGTTTCTGAATGATTCTAAAATAACACTGTTTGTAGTTGAAATATACAGAGTGTAAAGATGATATGCTGTTATCAGTAGTGGTGGTAGTGACAGTGTCTTTTCCTGTAGGGGGCGCAGGATGCCAAGGCAAATACTGCGGAAGGAGGAGGAAGTGAGAAACCAGCTGATAAAAGTGACCTCATAAACAAGTGGTGCTACTGCCTGATCTCAAATGCACTTTTTTACAGTTTAAAAGTGCCTCATGTAATATGTGAGAGATTTGGACTTACACTAAAGAATTTTTTAGCCGTATGATTAGATGTGATGTGAACCTCACAAAGCACTCTTTGCACTGCCTAAACTCCCTTTACTTTACTTAAGTCACTATACATTTTCTACAAGTTTAACATGATTGCTTGTTTTGTTTTTGTTTTCAGCCATTTTACCATTTAATGTTCCATCTTAACATTCTGTAGTTCCAGCCATGCATCTCTTATGGTTTTGCTGCACTTACACTTAGCTGTGTATTTAGACACATGCAATCTAAGGACGTGTCGCTGCTATTTCGGGATGAACTGTGACAGTGGGGGAAGCAGCGTCATTAGGCTTCATGTTCTGGCCACCTATCGTAAAGTAAAGGGAGCCTGTTTTCTTTCTAGCTATATGCAAATGAGTTCATGAACCCATATTTTTCATACTTTTCCAGCATCTTCAGTCATTCAAAGTGTATTTTAGTCTTATAAGAACAAAGTGCTTGTCGTAACTGCAGTAGACAGCATCTAAGTACTGAGGATTATAAGCTGTCTTCAACGATACCTCAGGAACTTGAAGCGGTTTCTTTTCTAGTATCCTGACCCTAGTAAAACCTTGTTTTTGTTTGTTTGTTTTAACGTAACTCTTATTAAATTAAAATGTTGGGTTTTTAAGGGTATCTATGCATTTAACTCATTTTGGGATTTTTAAGGATTGTGTGTTGTGAATGTTGTATCTGTGTTTGTATAAGTGCAACTATTCAAATGTGACATGAAAGTATGATAAAGGCAATTCATCTAGTGAATCTTCTCGCATTGTTTACCTTTGTTCTCCACTTTTATGTACTTGTTACTTTGTGAAACTCCAACACATTTTTGTATGACCTTTGATTTTATTTGGGCCTTTTATCCATCATACATTTCTAAAAATAAATTGTAAAAACTAAAATCATGTTTTTATTTTATATTTTTTTCATTCACAATCTGCTCTTAAAATGCAGGACTTATTTTGGAACACATGAAAAGGAAATGTTGTTTTTAAAATAATAAAACATTTAAATTATATATATATATATATATATACACTATTTTGCATATAAAATTTCAATCCATTTGGATTACACAGTTTTAACATAAACTAATAAACTTAATGTAATGCACAATTGTCAGTCACACATAAATAAACCAGATAGTACTAATAAACTGAATGTCTTTTAAATGCACAATAACCAGTTTTATATATTTATCATCAATTAATCCAATTTGCTTCAGTCGCATACATTGCAACTACTTGTAATTTTTTTTATCATATTTTAACCATGTTCATACTTTTTAACTGAATCCATTTATTTGTTTTCACAATGAACAGATTTATGCTGATTCTAATAAATTTGAATGAATGCATTTTGAAAATATGATTAATTAGATATGAAATAGATGCAAATAATTAAACTAAACTATAACAAATTTGTTTGTTTTGAGTGCAGAAATCGTGGTTGTTTCGTGTATATATGACTGTCAAATATGCATCACAAGTTTATTAGTTTATTTATGTTAAAACTGTGTAATCCAAATGGACAAAAATTTTAATATATAATCAATTCATATTCAATTTATGCAATTCAAATACATAAATCTTAAATTTAGGCCTAACTATTTTTTGAGTGTATCATTCAAAATAAAATTATAATATTCTAAAATGTTATTTTTATTTATTATTTATATACCATATAATAAAGGCAGATTTTTTTTTTTTTTTAATAAATGTCAGGTTGGGGCAAGTTGTCAAGTTATATTGTAATTTTAACTGATTTCATTTTAATTGATTAATGACCATTTCATTTGGTCAAAACAATAATTTACATTTTTTAGATGTTTTACATTTTTCATATTTTAATTCCTTGCTTTTACTTTTTTTCAGTGTAGCCTCCACACCAGATATAATTCTGATAGCAAACCTTCTTTACAGTATTGAAATTACTCCTCTGGTTCCACTCTACTTCAAAGTTTAAAGACTGGGTGTAAATAACCCACAAACAAATATGTGTTGAACAGTTCCAAAGCAAGATCCTTTCATAATTTCTCTTGCATGAATGCACTTTTACAAACCCTCCCTTCATGAAGGAGTGGGATTTAAATGCAGTCTCTGCCCGGTCATGTAGTTCACGAGGGCTATCAGCAGGTGACACTGGTCGGGTAACTCTATATCCTCTGACAGTATGCATACTTTCTACAGCCCAAAGCAGAAGAAGGTGTGCTAATGTTAGGAGGAGTGGGAGGGATTTGTGTCTCTTTTCAGACACTTGGCAGGAAGCAGCATAGTGAAGCTCAGTACTGCATGCTGATATGAAAGAAAAACAATTTGAGTGTGTTTGTAACAGTTTTGCCCTCTCCTCCCACTTCACTCCACCCCTGAAATGAGTGGGGGACAGTAAGAAAACTAGCAGAGCTTTACTACTGCTGCTATGCTCAACTCTTGTCAGGACCTGTATTGCCGGAGAGGAGGGAAGGCAAGGTAAGTCAAATTAGACTTGTTTTGTTTACTAGTTACATTTTCTCTCAAGTTTCAATGTCTTATTTCTGCCTTTTTCTTCAATTCTTGGAAAAAGTTTCACATTTGTGGTTTTAGTCATGCTGGTTCATGCCCTGCAGTGCGTTTCTTGTAAATCAAAAACAGGAACTTCTTTGTCAACTTTCAGATTGTCATGAGATAACGTTTTCTGGGACTTTGCAAAAATTCTAACTTTTACTTTGTTACTATATCCTCTCGATGTGTGGAAATTTGTGGCTTTGTGAGCTGGGTTGAGACCATAGTCAACATGAGCAGAATTGTGTTTGTGTTTATGTAAACACAGAAAGAGAATTCAGACTTTGTTTGTTTCACACCAGTTCTGTCCACTCCCACTACTGAGAATCTGGTTTAACAAAGTGATGCGGGACTATGACAACAATGGCATTTAGAGATAGGCTTCTGCGTGTGTTTATTACAATGAAGGCAAACTTGTAGAAGAGGAAAAAGAGGAATGATATATGAGTTTGTACTGAATCCTGTCTGTAATAGAGTGTTACTTTCAGACTAGTGGATGAAATGTGCAAAAGCGTATTTAATCTGGCCTACACTCTTAAAAATAAAGGTGCTTCAAAAGGTTCTTCAAGCGATGCCATAGAAGAACCATTTTTGGTTCCACAAAGAACCATTCAGTCAAAGGTTCTTTAAAGAACCATCTCTTCCTTACCTTTTTATAATCTGAAGAACCTTCTTTCACCACAAAGAACCTTTTGTGAAACAGAAAGGTTCTTCAGATGTTAAAGGTTCTCTATGGAACCATTTAGACAAAAAGGTTCTTCTATGGCATCATGAAGCACCTTTATTTTTAAGAGTGTGGAGGTGTATAAAGTATACCGAAATTGTACTCATCTTAAGCTACTGTCAAATTGTCAGTTCAAAGTCAAAGTATCTAGACAAAACGCTCTTGAATTAAAGCAATATATTGTTTATAAATAAGGACAAACGACTAGTTGACCAGCTACATTTTATACTGAAATTGATTGTCATTCAGAAAATAAAAATTGTGCAGATGGATTAGTTTGTTAGTTGAAATGTATTATTCATTTAATCCATTTTGTTATTTTTTTAATACGAGAATAGGTTACAGTAATGAAATCCTGCCAAAGGACTATAAGGTCTATATGATGTTGTAATGAGTAAAAAGTATTGTTTTTGAAAATGGAATCTGAGTAAAAGTGCAAGTATTCAGTTTCAATAACACTCAAGTAAAGCTCAGATTCCCCAAAATAATACTTAATTATAGTAATAAAGTACAATACTGTACTTTACACCCTTGTCAACCACAGCATTAAACAACACTTTCTTGTTATTCGGCTTTTCTGCTCTTTGTTGGCTAGTATTTAAAACTACACGGTGTGTGTGCTTATGTGTGTGTGTGTGTTCACGAGTGTGTTTGTGTGTATAATGTGCATGTGTTTCCGTGAGACAGCTGTGTTTTGTTGGATGAAAGGATGGAAGAGCAGATAACCGCCAGCTGTGGAGCACATGACAGGCATCCTGCTCAGATGCAGCAAGAAAGAAAACGCCCAGGCTCTAGCGTTTTATATACACTTCAGCTGAATCTTACTCTAAAAGGATCTGATCTGATACATGACATAGTATATTTATCCAATTTAGTGGTCCAATTTAGCACAAAACTTTAATGTAACACCCCTTTGAATTTTGTGAAATATGCAGTAAATAAATACATACATAAATATACACTTTTTCCTATCCCCCTCTCTCTCTTTGTTAGGTGTTGTGTATGTAATTCGGTTCTTTCTCACTGGTACTATGAAAGAGATGGGCAATTCTTCTGTAAGAAAGATTACTGGTCACGATTTGGGGAGCAATGCCATGGCTGCTCAGAGTCTATCACCAATGGTCCCTTTATGGTAAGAACACAACATTGACAAATCCGTTCATAAACATTAGAAATGTGTGATTAGAGGTGAAGGGGAACTATTAGCTACGTACAACAAACGTGATGCTCAATATTTTGGTACCTTATGGACTTATAGACCTTAAAAAAAAAGATTTACGATCAAATTTTAGCAAATTTCACAACTAATTAATTAACATGAAATTTGGAAGGTGAAAGACTGAAATGGAATTTTTTTGAAAAACATACTAAAATAATGTGTTTTATTTACTTAAACTTCAAAAAAACAAAACAATTTTCTTGTAGACTTTATTGTTGTTTTTTATCTCCTTTGGCCAATATTGGATATTTATATGTGCATGTTCGTTTCCTCTATTTTTACACTTCTGTTTACATGTTGTCATCTACTGCTCAATTAAACATAATCTTTAAAAACACAAATAATTTAATAACAATTGAATCTTCAGCAAATCTCAATGAGATTTTTCATTTAAAATGACTGCTTTTAGCTTTTAGTTTTATATTTGTAATTTTTGTATAGAATTTTATTTTGTATTTTTAGTTGTATAGAATTTTAAAAGCACACATTGCTGCAATTATCAGCTGCTGTAAATAATGCATAGAGAAAGCAGCATGGCCGTCTTCGAGTGCCACTAAGCACTTACACTAACAAGACTTTTGTGAAGAATGTGTTATCCTGAAATCAACATAGCATTTACTACTACAACATGCGACACCATACAAATCTGTCATTTCTTTTTTTAAAAGATACTGACTAAAACACCGGGCGTGAACCTAGTGGATTCATGAATACATGCATTCCTTTAGTAGATCACACGATCAAACAATAATTCACTCACTAATCGGTTACAGTAATTTGATCTCTTTTATCTTGAGAAGATTAGCTTGGAGGTTTTTGTGTTTTGTCACCATTTCCTGCTGTGACCTGAGGGCAGGCGACCCCTCCCTCTCACAATCTCGCTTCCTTCCATTGTGCTGCTTCACTTCTGTACAATGATGTCATCCACCCTGTCCCACCTCAACTGTTTCAGCTAAATTCAAGATAAACTGCACTAGAATATAACTTTGCCTCTTCCTTTCATCTCTGCAGGTGGCTGGGAAGCATAAATACCATCCTGACTGTTTTCTCTGTGAAAGCTGTGGTATGGTTTTTGGAGATGGTGATTCTTTCACTCTAGTGGATTATGCCAATTTATATTGGTTGGTTTTGTTGAAGCATTTCACTACTTGCTAATCTTGTCAGTATTTTGATGGAAAAGTACCTCAGTATTGTCTGGTTAATGAGCTTTCTTCTTCTCTCATAGTGGACAATGTGGACACCAGAAGGTGTCGATGCAGCACTCGGCAGCAAAATGTTCACGGCTTTCTCATACAGTGACATCGATGTCATTTCCTCCTTCTGCAGAAAGCAGGCGAGGTTTATCCTTCACAGTGGAGCAGAAGGACACAGGCCCTTTGATCATCGTATCTCAGTAAGTTGTCAGTTTAGACACAATTACACCTGAGCAAAAATACAGGGCCACTAAACATGATTGCATTCAATTAATATTGATATAAAAAAATTCACAGACTGGACATGCACAACCTGAGCCCTGCAGTTAAGCCTTTGATCCATGTTGGAGACAGGATTCTGGAGATCAATGGAATTTCTGTCCAGAACATTCCACTCAATGAGGTCAGTCCTGTACCTCAGATAAGATAATAATAATAATCTGGACAACGCATCTCATTTCACCATCACCCTTTATATTTTGGCTTTTTTTAACAGATAGATTTGGTGATTCATGATACAGAGCACTGGTTACAAATAACAATTGAACATGACCCCAAAGAACGCACAAAACAAGAAGACTTGTCTGGCCTACTGGGAGAAGAACTGGACCAGCCTGGAAAACTAGGTTTCTTTCACCTTCCCAGCAACAGTCGAATAAGCCCTCGATCCAAACATATTCTGTAAGAATTATGGCACTATCAGATTTTATTACACGCAATACTACACTGTAAACAAAATATTTTTTTTCTTGTTTTTAGGTAAAAATATCTAAAGCAACATTCATTTTTTTGAGAAGCCGAGTGCACATTGCAATGCACATTCAATATTTTTTTTTCCTTCCATGGTATTTATTTATTTTTTTTTAAAGATTTATACTTAAAACAAGAAGAAAAAATAGACATTTTGCCAATAGACCATGAAAATATATTAATTCAAGATGTTTGGAAACAAGTCTTCTTAAAGTACTTTGTTTTTCATGCAAGCTGATTTTTAGAGGTTTTTACTGGATAACAGGACTAAAATCAAGAAAATGTATAAATGTTATTTGATACAAAGTCAGAAAGTCATTTTTAAGAACCTGCTATACAGGTTTGTTGTAGGTGTCAAATGTTATAAATAAACATTTTCCCTGTAAAGGTAAAACTGGTTTAGTTACTAAGAATTCGTTGGATAATAAAAAAGCACCAAATAATTAAAAAGGTCATATTTCTGTCATGCTCTTACTAACATTATTAACTTCTCTTTGTCTGCCACTGTAGGCGCAGCTGCAGTATTGATAAAGCTCCATGCTCGCAACGGCACGCTACACTTCTTTCCCATAGAAGAGACATTAATCGATCAGAGTCTCTGCGTTTTGACCCTACTGACAAACCACAACGTATATTTCGACCCTCCGACCTAATATATGGGGAAGTTTTGGGAAAAGGTTGTTTTGGACAAGCCATAAAGGTAAAGCAATGAGTCTGAATGATCACTGTGAGTCTCACTTGAGATGACAGACTGACATTAAGCAATTAACCGCTTCCTTTGGGTTGTCAGGTGACACATTCGGAAACGGGTGAGGTCATGGTGATTAAGGAACTTCTTCAATTCGACGAAGAGACTCAGAAGACATTCCTGAAAGAGGTTTGTTACAGTTTTTTTTTTTCAGACCGCTAAGGAGCAAATGGATTGTTTGCTAATCGAAACTTTTTTGGCTCCAGGTCAAAGTAATGAGATGCCTAGAACATCCTAATGTCTTAAAGTTTATCGGCATTCTCTACAAAGACAAACGGCTGAACCTGATCTCTGAGTATGTGCAAGGAGGAACACTGAGGGACACCATCCAGAAAATGGTTTGTGTTTTTTTTCTTTACTGGATATACTTTGATTGCAAGTCAATATATTCTTGTCAAAAAGTATGCTGTTACCGTTCTGAGTGAGTAAACAATTTTTTTTTGTCACAATTTAGGACAAGGATCACCCTTGGAAACTTAGAGTGAGCTATGCCGAAGACATTGCCGCTGGAATGGTACGTAACGAAGAACGATCCAAAAATGCAAGAAAAGACGGAAATCTTTACATCAGCTCTCCACTCTCTTGCTTAATTCTTTAATGTAAAGATATGTTTTGACGAGGAATAGAAATCTGAAACTATAGTTCGCATCCAGATGTAGTCTACACATACATTTATTTTCTCTGTCTAACCCAGGCTTACCTACATTCAATGAATGTCATTCATCGGGATCTAAACTCACACAACTGCTTTGTCCAAGAGGTCAGAATATATCTCAATACTCAGTACAGCATGTCTCCAACTGAACTGAATTGTGTGACAGTACTGGTTTTCCTTACAGAACCAAACAGTGGTAGTAGCTGACTTTGGTTTGGCCCAGCTTGTAAAGGAAGAAAAGAGCTCATCACCTGGACAAGGGTCCAAACTGAACAAGCTTGGTCGTAAAAAACGGTATACGGTGGTGGGCAACCCCTACTGGATGGCACCAGAAATGATCCAAGGTGGGCCATATGAATTAACAATCAAAGACTGATGATGAGGAATGACCATTTTGCAGTTTTGATTTTTTTTTTTTGTTCATATTAATTCTCACCTGCAGGAAAAGTCTACGATGAGCATGTTGACATTTTCTCATTCGGGATCATTGTTTGTGAGGTAAACTTACTTATTTCTCTACTTTTAGTCATCACTTTTATTTGAATATAATTGAATATACAGTATATGTATATTCCTCATGACAGATCGTCGGAAGAGTATATGCCGATCCGGATTACCTCCCGCGCACGCAGGCGTTTGGACTGAATGTGAACGAATTTGTGGAGCGCTACTGGTCCAAAGATTGCCCTGCAGCTTTCTTTCCTATTGCAGTTCTGTGTTGTGCCTTGGAGGCTGAAAAACGGTGATTGTCATTTACAAATCTGCTTAACCTTACCACAAGCAAAATCTCATTTGCTGAAACGTGGGCTTTTCTCCCTATTTTTTTCTATAGTCCCAGTTTTGCTAAATTAGAGGAGTGGCTGGAGAACCTGATGATGCACATGGAGATTGGACTTCCTCTGATGTCAGAACTGGATAAAATCTGTCAAGCGTTTTGGGAGAACCACAGCCAGTCAAAACAAACTTATGGAATTCCTTCGAAACAGATGGAGAACTCAGCCTTAGGCAGAAGCTGAGACTTCATGTTATCTGTGTGCGGTTGCATAAAAAACTAGTCTTACAAGTTAGTCTGACTGGTAATAAAAATTGTTTTTTAAAAAGTCTGTTACATTAAAACCTAGATTTTCTATTTTGAATCAGAAAAAAAAGACTCTTTACCCTTCGCTAACTGCTAGTTGGTCAGACTAGTTCCCAGTGATGGGAATAACAGCGTTACTAACGGCGTTATTTTTTCTAGTAATGAGTAATCAAACGAATTACTGTTTCCCCCGTTACAACGCCTTTACTGTTACTTACAATAAAATTCGGCGTTACTATAATTTATTATAATATTATTATAATTTTATTTTTCAGTTCATCTGAATGCGCAGTGTGCAGTAACTGTATTTGACGTACCGTAAACTCTAGTGTGAAGCTGAAGGCGCACGACTCGCTGTCGCTTTCTCACACACACACGCAAAGAAAGATACAGAGCAAGAGAGTCTTACATACCATGCAGAATTGACGCGCTACATGTAAACGATATTCTTTGTTGTATTTTCCTGTCAGAATAATCGAGTTCCTTTGGAATTTTTTTAAGAACTGCCGGTTTCTCTGGTAGTGGGCGGAACTAATGTGCAAACGACAATCTCATTGGCTGGTCCTCACCTATTGTCGTCCCTGTTTTGATTTCAGCAAATCAATTTGAGCGAACGCAGACAACATGATTAATATTCATGAACCCAGTACCTCACTAATCCTTAGTGCGTTTTATATTGTTATTAGTAGTAGAATTCGTAGTAGTTTTATCTTATCACTATTATTTTTAGTTTTTTCCCCCTTTTTTTATAGAAACACTAAATGACAAACAATATCTTAAGCACCACCACCAGTCCTAAGTTCAGTCAACATGACAAATATGCATTCATACATGGTTATTCTAATTACTAAAGTTCTATCATCTTATAATGCTAAATTATCATAATATCATATTATAATACTGACTGATGCTAAGTGTCAGATATTTATATTGAATGTGGCTATCACATTGTCCCACAGAAACATTAAAATAGTGTAGATTAGTGTACAATGTTTTATAATAATAATTTATTCTATTTAGTGTCCATTTCATTCATTTAACACACATTTAATATTGGGGGCATCCAAGTTAGACTTTTTTTTTTTTAAGTAACGCAATAGTTACTTTCCCTGGTAATTAGTTACTTTTATAATGATGTAACTCAGTTACTAACTCAGTTACTATTTGTGAGAAGTAACTAGTAACTATAACTAATTACTTTTTTAAAGTAACGTTCCCAACACTGCTAGTTCCTAAGACACAATCTTAACGCAGAGGCTAAAGTTATGCAACTGGCCCCAGATCATGAAATTCTCAGACCATTACAGTGACCCCACTTAAAAATGTATGAATGTAGTTAAATACTTTTCTGAGCCATTTTTGCAGTGACCTTTACTTTCTGTCTTAATTTTTAAGAAAATATCAAATGTTTAATTCATTACAATAAATGTCTTTTGATTTCATGTTTGTATTATGTACATTTTTAAGTGTCCAAATACGTTTTGGGGTCACTGTATATTTTACAGTGGTTTAGGTCGTACAATCTGCTGCAATCATTTTGTACTATTTGTACTGGTCTCAGACACAAAGGTGCTAATAGATTGTTCAAGAGTATTATAAATGTAAGCTAAAAAATGCTTTCTAAAATGTATGTGTAGCGTAATATTTTTTAGCGGATCTGTTAACTGTATTAATTGTCTTTTTGTTTATGTCTCTATGTACGATTGTAGACTTTTTATTAATATTATTATTATTTTACATTCATGTATGCCTAATTGTCTTGCAGGTGTCAGATACTGTGAAACTCAGAAAAAAAGCTCCATCTGACAGAACGAATACATGTCATGTTTTCATTTGATTTCATTTGAGCCTGTTTAACGGTTCAGCTCAGTTACCGAAACAGATCCTCCTTAACAAGTAGGAAATAATACTTTTTTCATAGATTTACAATTATTTTACACATTTACCACTGTCTGATGGATATTTTACAGTTGATAAACTGTTGTTGTATTTTTTCAACCGTAATTGTAACGATGAATGTGCTGGTTGACGAGAGGCGATCGCTTTACTCATTTGTACAGGCAAAACTAGCGTTTCTCAACAGTTGAGGAGCATAATGGATCACAGTGAGTATTTTATTAATATCAATAAACTAACGCTATGTAATAACGGTTAGTTTCGATGATTTAACCCAGGACCCAGGACATTTTCATAGCTCGAATACGGAATATCTGGATATCTAAATGAACAAACAACTGGATATCAGGCTGAAACTTAATGACCTTAACTAATCCTAAGAGTAATTACTATATTTAAATAACCACAGTACGGTTCCCAGAAGGCCCATAAATGCAGTAAAACATAAATATTAATTTTTATATTAGCCTGAGTTTATTCTCTGGCTGAGATGTATATACATCGATTGGGTCAGATGTATATATTAAGCGAACGTGAAAGGAAAATAAGAGGTTATTTTTACGATTATTTTTAAACATCCATCACTAGGGTCTTTCACAAACATAAAAACTCTAAAGTATAACAGCATCTATTAAATATCCACAATGTCTATTGAACATCTGCTATAGGTTTACAGATTGAGGACATTGACCTTCAAGGTAACATATCAGTCAATTTTATGTTTGTGAACATTTTCTTTATTCTTTGTTGTTACAGAGAAATATCAAATATGTGTGCTATACAGACAGTGTTGACAAATAAATTACTTTATAAAACTAATTATTATTATTCATTTTTTGTCTATTTCCCATGCCACATCATCTTTTCATGAAAATCTGCCCTAGTTGGGGAGGTAGGTTTTATATTTTATACATAGTTTTCGAAAAGGTTTAGAAAAAAGTACAAATTCAGTTTACACAAGCTGCCAGTCATCACATTCAGTCACATTCTGCCTTTTTTGCTAGTTTTCCATAGCACTGAATGACTCTGGAACGGAGAGTTTCCTCAGGGATCCCGACACTTCTCTTTGTGACGCCACTCAAGCAGAGGACAAAGATGAAAGTATCTGCTCCTCTCACATATTTGGGTCATCCTCTTCTCTGTCTGAAGAAAAGAGTCATCCCGCTGATGACAAATCACCTTTTAGACCCAAGAGTCCAGGGGGCCGTTTTGACCCCCATGACTTTTTAGAGGTACTGTAACATGCTGCACGACTTTCAGTGGCCACTGGCCAAAGTATGATGAAGTCTCTTATGTTTACAAAGGCTGAATTTGTTTGATCACATACAGTAATACAAATACAGTAAAAGAAGTCATATTATTAAGCTTTAAAAAGATGTAGGATGTGATATGCTGTACAAAAACCAGATTATTTTTCACTGTCCCTCCCAGAAATATGTTGGCATTGTGACACTGCCAAACCAAGTCCAACAGAAAGCAGTGAAAAAGGGGTTTGTGTTTAATCTGATGGTTGTTGGTAAGAATACACACACATTGCCATTTTTTGAAGGCTGCAGTAATTTTATTTAAAAATAAATAAATAAATAAATAAAACAGGAACATTGTGAAATAACATAACAATTTAAAACAACTGTTTTCTACTTTAATATATTTTCAGATTTTTTTTTTTTCGCTGTGATGGCAAAGCTAAATTTTCAGCAGCCATTACTTCAGTTTTCAGTGTCACATAATTCTTCAGAAATTATTCTAATATGCTGATTTGGTGCTCAAGAAACATTTGCTATTATAATCAATGTTGAAAACAGTTGTGCTGCTTAATATTTTTTGGGGAATCATAATACATTTTTCAGGATGCTTTAAAAAGTTGAAAAGAACAGCATGTATTTGAAACATTTTTAGATTATTATTTTTTTTATTATTATTATTTTTGTAACAATGTAAAAGTCTATAGTCAATTTTTAATGCACCTTTGCTGAAAAAAAAAATGTTTCTTTGAACAAAACATCTCTCTAACCACATATTGTATATATATATATATATATATATATATATATAATCTTAAAAAACTGTATCTTAAGTAAGGAATAATTGACGACGGGCCGTTGAATTATTAGAAAAATAATGCACACCCGAGGTGGTGATGCGGCCACGACGCGAAGCGGTTACGCCGTTGTTGTTACCTCGCTTGTGAGAAGTCATGTAGTTTTTAAGTTGTTAAACTACTGATGAAATCGTCAGAGTAGTGCTAACAACATTAGCGCGTATGTTAACGTGTGTGCAAACTGTCTGTGAGGGAGAGAGAGCGGGAGAGATAGAGTACGTGCTTTCCGTACACAATAAAACGTAATTCTGTGGCAAAAACATGGATATGATCTGTCGTTTTTATCCTTTTGTTTACTATATTTATTTGTTTGGCCAGTGTCGTTGTGGGTTTTGGTTATTTTGCTGTTTTAGGCTGTAAGGACCTTTGAAATAATGCAAATCATTTGGTGAAGTGATATGGTCATGTAATGCGGTGCCTGGAACTACGTTCGCCGTGCGTTTCCCTGAAAATAATTGCACACCTTAGAACGTACGTCAGCCAATCAGATTCAAGCATTCAATGGCCCCGTAGTATAAAATATATCATTTGTATGTTTAGGTGAGTCTGGATTAGGCAAATCCACTCTTGTCAACAGCCTTTTCCTCACAAACCTCTATATGGACAGACGCATGCGTGATGTTTCAGGTAAACCTAACATTGTTGAACAACTGAGTTTATACTTATAAAAGTGATACTGAACAACAGAGAAGATTAGGTTGTGAAATGTATTCATTTCTCTTTCACAGAGAAGATAGCTCGGACTGTATCAATAACGAAAAGCACTTTAGACATTGTTGAAGATGGAGTAAATCTAAGACTCACTGTTATTGACACCCCTGGTTTTGGAGATGCCCTTAATAATCATGAAAGGTATTTTAAGTGTTAAAGGTGCACTCAGTCATTTTTTGTTTATGTTCCACTCATTCAAATGACATTACACTAAAACTACTGTTAATGAAAATATTAATAATAAAAATATGTACAAAAATAAATGAGACAGCAGTTACTGACAGTGCTGGGTAGATTACTTACAAGTTGTAGTCCATTACTGATTACAGATTACATAATGAAAATTAGTCAGCAGTGTAATCTAGGTTACTCATTTTAGGTAATGTATCCCGACTACTTTTTAGATTTCTTTTTTAATCAAACTTGTTTTAAACTTACCGTTAAATGGGCCATATTGATAGGAAAAAAAATGCAAAGAGAAAAAAAATATTTCATGAAATATTAACTTCCTCTGAGATATTTCAAGTAAATATTTTTGTTTTAAGGGGTTTGGCTGACAAAAAAACGTTTGGGAACCCCTGCATTATATGAATAAACATTAATAAACATGAAAACAATGAAATTACATGATTTCAGGTTTTAAATATTTTTGTCTAGACTTCCAGAATCAACATTTACTGAAGGTCACTGGATATGACGGCGTAAAGATTCACAGCTATACATCACCAGTTTAGTAACTCGCAAAATTATGTTTCATACATGGTCTAATTGCTTGGGAGGTGTTTCCCACCCCAAATTCAGAAGAATGGTTTGCACATTTATTTAAATGACATTTGTGAAAATTAAAAGAATTATCAGATTAAATTTTTCACACTTTTAATCACACAACTTGGGTGACCACTTGTTAATAGGAAATATTAAACATGCTAAAAGGTGTTTTTTCTTGCAGCTGGAAAGCTGCAGTTCATTATGTAGATCAGAAGTTGGAGAAGTACCGCAGAAATGAGATCGGGATGAACCGTAAAAACATAACAGACAACAGAGTGCACTGCTGTCTGTACATCATTTCGCCTCATGGCCATGGGTAAGACTTTTTCTCAGCACAGGGTTTTTTTTTGTTTATTTCTATCTCAGGATTTTAGTAACCATGAAAATAGAGGAGACATTCAATTAACAAGTTTCCTTTGTGCTGTCTCAGTCTCAAACCAATTGATGTGAACTTTATGAAGGCCCTGGATCAGAAGGTCAACATTGTGCCTGTGCTGGCTAAAGCAGACAGCCTCACTCCAAAAGAGACCCGCAATATGAAGGCAAAGGTGAGAAGGCGCACATACTGAAAATCTGAGAAAGCTCACATACAGTGCTAAATGTTTATAACATTTTATCATATAGATATTTTTGATAACATGGGTCTGTCGACAAAAAACACCACATAAACAAATTACATTTGTCTCCATAGATTTTGACTGAAATTGACAAATTCAAAATCAGGATCTTCCAGGTCCCAGAGTGTGACCCGGATAATGAAAATCTCTTCAAGCAGCAGACTCTAGAGTTAAAGGTCAGGAGTACAGGTCACAGAGTAGTGATTATTAGTTTCTTTTAGAAAAGTGTCACAGATTTTGTTTTGCTTCTTAAAAGCTGTAATGACACATATTCTTTCCCTTGTGGAAAAAGTACACAAAAGTACTGTCAAATGTGCTGATTTAAAAATAATCCGGAAGCATTTGTGGTAAACTAATGTCATTTTATTGACACTTGTATTTTGTAATTACACATTTGTAATGATGAAAAGTACATTTAGTAAATGTAACATTAACTTTTAATGTAAGTTCAAATTACACAGTTAAAATAATCAATACTTTACATGTGCTTTAGTATGTTAGTCTACATTAAAATAATTGTACTTTAAAGCACAATTGGTGATTATTGATACATAATGATTTAAATGTTCTTTAAAGTAAAACTTTTAATTTGACATTATTATGAAGTGCACTATTTAAAAGTGTATTTACATATGTTAAGAAACAGCCTTGAAAGTGTACTCTCTTTCAGTACACTTAAGCAGCCTTTTATTTAATTGGTATTATAGACGGGTTCATCGGGTGCACCTGCCTGGCACTAAGTTAACTTCTGGTCTGTGTTTGTTTATTGTTCTGGCTTGTGGCGCTGACTACAAATGCAGTTAAATTTAAAGTGATGAGCAATGAAGTTGGGCTCAGGTGGTTGTGCTGTGGGATGTGTTTCCCATACATTTATTTATTTTTGTGGTGCGACATCAAAACTGACCGATTTTCCAAAAGACTTTGTTGAATAAACATGAGCATGTACTGCACGTTTAAAAATCAAAACGAGGTGCAGGTGTTTTTATATCACTGTATTTCTGAAGGAAGACTGTCTTTAGAAAAATTTTGATGTCATTTTCAATTAATCTTGCATGTTATATGCCTGATAAAGCAGTGTTTGTAAGCTCAGCACTGCTTTGTGTACAGCCGTTACCGGGGAAACCTCTATTTCTCCTGCTTTAAAGCACCTCCTGCTGGCAGAGAATGAATTTGCATTTTCAATAAACCCGTCTGATTTACGCAGCAAACATATTTTGCTTGTTATCAAAAATAATCTACTCTAGAGGGACTTGGCTGTTGTTATTGATTCTCTCTGCGTTCCATTCGGAAGGGCTCATCCCTATTCCCTAATCCCTAAAGGGTTTACCCTCCGGAGTGAGAGCTTCGTAGGGATGAAGGGTGTAGGGGACCAAACAACTGTTTCTTGAAGTGCCTTGTCCCGTGTCCATATGGAGGCGCCGTCATCATGGAAAGCATCTGTGCAAAGGATCATGGGGGCCCGAAGAGTCCATCAGTTGTACCCTTCGAAATCCTTCATTCCGAAGGGCACTTTGAAGTGGCCAGTTTTGAGCACTTCGGTTTAGAACGACACTTCAATATGGCGGCCATGATTGTTTTCACTCCGAAGTGCCCTTTGGAGGGCGATATATCCCATTTGGAACGCACCACATATTTGGAAGTCTACCGGAAGTTAAGTTAGGGCCACACAAGCACGCATGCACAGTAACGTTTGTTTATGTTGTTGCCATTGAAACCGTCTTATTTACAAGTACAGTTTTTAAAAATCTACTTTTACGATTTTAAGTACAATACAAGTGCACATGCAATATAATTAAGTAATATATAATATAATTAAGTGCACTTTATTTATTTATTTATTAACAAGGATTTAGCCTGTTTGGCCTTTTGTTAATTTTTATAAACCTTCTGTGACAACTCTACAATGTTTCCGTGTCATCTTATAGAGAAGTATACCCTTTGCTGTTATTGGGAGTAATACAACAGTAGAGAGAAATGGCAGGAGAGTTCGAGCCCGTGTCTATCCATGGGGTATCGTAGAAGGTATGCTTACTTAGATCCATGAGATATTACATTTATACTTAAGATAACATTTAAGATATTAAAATACAAAGAGCCTAACTATTTTTTAGCAGGAATACATCACTCAAAAATATAAATTGAAATTAAATGATTGACACAAAATGAGAAGTTGTGAAGGATATCATTGCTCTTTCCCATACAGAGAGAGAAAGACCTTTCTTTCACTGAATATAGCACAGAAGTCATATATGATGGGTACACTAAATGTAAAGAGCTCTTTAAACATAACTTTTTTCTCTCCAACAGTTGAGAATCCATCTCACAGTGATTTTGTGCATCTGAGGAACATGTTGATCCGCACACACATGCAGGACCTGATACATACCACCCACTATGTGTTGTATGAGAACTATCGTATAAATTGCCTGTGCAGAAACCCATTCTTGGTATAAAAAAAGGCAACTTATTTATCCTTTAGCACTGAGAATATTTCATGACCTTGTTAATAATAATTATTCTAATTCTTTATTTTTTTATTTACTATTATTATTTTTTTTGTTACCAGTAGGAGAATGTGTAAGGATTTTTCAGCTGGATAACAGATGAGAACAATGTGTGTCTCACTGGAAGAGGCAATGAATGGGCTTAAAGAGAAAAAAATAATAATAAAAAAGTTCATTTTTAAAAAGTTACCTTAAAGACAGAGGTACGACCTTGTTGAATGTTTGAAGTATTTAAATTGGTTTGAGGTGTCTAACAAAATGTTTTATATTTAGGCCCAAACAAAAATAAGATCCGCACACAGTTGTATAAGAATTTCTTAAGGTATATCTGATATATCCTTTGTGCCTGCGCACATATTATGATGTCCATGGTAAATTTTGATGTTTTAATGGGTGCAGGTGTGCACTAATCGATGTAGCACTGAGGAAGAGCTTTGTCTCGAAAACGTTTTGCACCTTCATACACCTTTTTGCACTTTTCACTTGTTTTTTATGGCCTCTGATGAAGCATCTAAGAAAGGATTTTTTGAGGAGGTGTTAGCCGTGCATATAACTGATTTGATTTCATATTTTTTTGGATCTACGCACCGGACTAACTATGTGAGTTGACATTGGGCATTTGCCGCTGCTCTTATTCTGTGACTTTATATTTAGGCCCATAAATATATTTGGGGTAAACAAACAAACAAACAAATAAATAAAAACTATGTACCTAAAATATAATCAGCTTTACAGCTTAACCTTAGAGTACTCATATTTTTACTTTTTTTTATTTTTGAAAAAATAACTATCAATATATTGTCTCTAAAAAGATGAAACAACACTGTGTTTCTGAGAAACACAACTGTTCTGCTTTGTTTGGAAATTATCTTTGGCAAAATAGAGTTTAAAAAACTGTCAAAATTATCCAGTAATAATGTATTCACAGGTGAGCGGAACCCAGACAAGCATTTGAGTGTTTATTAAAATAAGCTTAGGTAAGGTTAAGGTCAAGATAATGTTAGTTCTTGTTTTACAGTGTCATATAATGACTCTTCAAAAACTTCATAATAATGAATTGAAT
Source organism: Tor tambroides (assembly GCA_021397915.2). Taxonomy (NCBI): domain Eukaryota; kingdom Metazoa; phylum Chordata; class Actinopteri; order Cypriniformes; family Cyprinidae; genus Tor; species Tor tambroides. The sequence goes on along the minus strand of JAFVLL020036190.1, from coordinate 8,280 downwards.
TGATAATAAACATTTTATCTTAAAAAAATAAATCAAAATTGAAATCAAGCCATCTCTGATAAGCCATCTTTGAATTGCCTTGATTTTGCAAGAATTTGCAGAGTGACCTCCAGTGGAAGAGGTGTGGAAAAAGCATCCTAGTTGTTATGATGGCTAGATGGAGATAGGATTTAAAACAGTTTGTCTACTGAAAAAAATCATTTATAGTCTATGATTAATGTTAATATGAGATGTTTGGAATCAGATTTGACTTGCCAAGGTTAATTAAATATTAAATATTGTGGTGCAAAACTACATATTGGCAGCACGTTTGAAATGCGATTGTTGCCTGGTGCATGATAACTCATGCCACATCCTCTTCAATGGTCACTATTTGCCACAGGACAAACCAATTTAACTCCTCACAGGGCATGGGCTGCTGTATGACCATAATGTAGTGGTCAGGATCCCTGTCAGTCCTGAAGCTGGATAATTTTGGGAACTTCGGCTTGGGGTCTTGATTTGCAAGAATTAACAGAGCGATCTCAAGTGGAAGTGGTTTGGCATAACCATCCTAAAAGCAAAACAGGAATTAAAAAAAAGGATTTAAACCAGCCCCGGACAAACTGTTGGCAATGGCAATTGTAGTCTATGATTAATGTTGATACGACATGTTTGAAATTGAAACATTGAGTTAGAGGAGAAACACAGAGAGCACAGCCCATTACAATGCTGATGAATTCTGTGTTCCTGATGGAGGCGAATTTCTTTGCCACTCGATCACCAAAACAAAAAAAGGATTTAAAATTCATTTGTCTTCACAGATCGATGCAGTTCATAACATTTCAATCATTAGCACTGAAAAAACATGTCCATTTTCATGAATTTCAATTCTAAGCATGTAGAGCATGTATAAACAGGTCTGACAGGTCAAGTGCTCTTAATAGTTTAACGAGTTTGTTTGCCCATAAAATCATTAGGAAATAGAGTAAACTTATTTGGCTTGCTGTCCACTGATGAGGGGCTCGATGAAGCAGCTTCAACTCGAGCTCTGATATACCCCCCAGGGACTTGATATAAGATGATTACAAAGGGCAAGGTACCTAAGATGAAGGTGGAGATTGGGGAGGTGGAGGGATGCTGGAACAGCTGAGACTGAAGAGAGGTAAGCAGCTGCTAATATACTCTGGTTGTTGATTGAAAGATTGGATGGGCTCCCTGCTCCCTAACTTACGTTTAGGAACTTCATTAATATATGATACAGTAAGAGTGTTTGCAAAGGAGAGAGTGAGACAAGTATAATAGGACAAAATTATTAGCTAGATAAATGGACAAAAAACGATTAGCTAGATAAATATTGTAATACAAACCTGAAGGCCATCTTCTAAATGAGTCGCTGCATAAACAGTTCCAAAGCCCCCTTCACACAAGTTGAATGCCGATTTCATAACAGCATGAATTGATGTGTGTCAAAAGATAAATAAGAGGTGTTGACATAAAATATCAATCAGTGACAGCACTTACTTCAAGTAAAACTTTTTTAAAAAGACTTTTCTAATTTATTGTATGTTAATTGAGATACTACACTGAACAGTTTTGCCTTTAAAAATCCATGTCACACTACAGAACTATTTAAGTGGGCTATTTAACTGTAGTAGTCATAATTTTTTTCAATGCAAAATATCCAACTTCACCTCATAAATAAAATTTTGCTGAATGTTATATAAGTAAAAAAAAAAGAAAAAGATTTCGACAGAGAGGATTACTTGCAATTTTTTGCCCAGCCTTACTTATTCAAACCAGCATATACAGACAATGAACTAAGAGAGATGGACGTTCTACATCAGAACGCTGGCTCCTGCGTCAGCAGCACATTATATTTATGGTACTCTCGTGAACGCGCAACGAAGACTGACACGGAAGATAAGAAGCTGTTGAATAAAGTCGTTATTTTTGTTTTCTTTGCGCACCAAAAGTATTCTCATAGCTTCATAAAATTAAGGTTGATCCGCTGACGTCACATGGACTATTTTAACAATATCCTTACATTTCTGGGCCTTGAACGTGGTAGTTGCAGAAAGCTCTCGGATTTCATCAAAAAATATTGTTTTCTGAAAATGAACGAAGGTCTTACAGGTTTGGAATGACATGAGAGTGAGTAATTAATGACAGAATTTTCATTTTTGGGTGAACTATCCTTGTAAGTTCCATGAGTTGTGTGTCTGAATATTAATTAGGTCATCCAAACATTGCATTTTAACCTTATGTAACTTAGTAAATATTGTGTGACTAGACCTTGACCTCTTCTTTTCAGCCATTAAATTAGGTGTCACTTCATTACATTGAATTAAATCCAACACATAATATAATTTATATTCATGTGCAAATTCACATGAATTTCAGTTTTTGTGTAAATGGATGAACATGAAATTGAAGGTCTGTCTATGTTCCTCGTTAGTTTTTATGGTTTCCTTAGTTCTCTATGTTCATTCTCATCATATATATTTTTAGTTACTGATATGGTTTCCCTCAATATTAATTCGCTTATGTGTTGAGTTCATGTTTCTGAATTCTATAGTATAATTTGTATGTTGTGCTGTATTAAGTTACAGACTTTATAAAACTGAACCTCAGCTCTGCCCTTAAATTGATGAAAATGATGCTATGAGTGTGCCATTACAGGTCTTAATGTAATTTCGCCAAATTACAACATTCAAAACTGTTAGATGGAGTTTTTGTCTACTGAAGGTTGTTTTTTTCTTTTCAGAAAGATGTTTTGTCAGCTGAATTGGTATTGTATATTGTTAAACCACTGTACAGTCCATTGATTTCATGCCTTTGCACCAATACGCTGACCAAATTGAAACAAAAATAAAAATAAAATAAAATAAAAAATATCTAGCAAAAATGCACTTATCAAGCTGCTTGAGCACCATTTGGGGGTCTATCTGTGCAAGTGCCTAATATTAAAATTAACATTAAATTTTATAATTTTTTGTACATATAATTCATAGCACAATTCATACTTTTTACAAAATAAATCTTGTTTTTTCATATTGAATGTATGCTTTTTTTATGTATATGTTAACTCTAGCTGATCGAGTTTACTGTAGCCTTTACATTCTTTTTTAATGAACTGCATACATTTTACAGTGTAGCCTTAATCAGAACCTGATCATTTGAAATGTAAAAAAAAACCATCCTCAGCAAGGTTATTCCCTGATGTCCTTTTACGCTGTTTCCATTTAGCAACTATAATGAAAGAAATCATCTCTTTTCATGGTTATGGCAATTAGTTCACATTTAAAGGCATTAATTATTTTACTTAGCCTATTATATGTTAAGTTTTCCATTTGTATTCATATTTTAAACGCAACATAATTATATAGCGACAAACTAACACCATTACACTAACCAACGTCGGCACCTATCGACCAATCAAAGACTTGTTTGTAAGCGCGACGCAACTAAAACGCACCCAGGACACTGCAAGTGAACGCGACGCACAGCTCTCACTGATTGCGCTGAGCCGTTGTCAGATTGGACAGTTAGCCGCCGCCTTGATTTTGCCTGCTTTCGTCTGTCTGTACCGAACAGAGGGTAAGGAAAATTGCGTTAACTTAAGTGCGGAGATTAACTCCACAGATGAACTCAGCATAGAAGAAGTGTTATTTTTAAAAAAACACCTAAAGTATTGACAAGTGGATGTAAACTCCGTCTATGGAGCACCTGTCGTCGACCACCAACCGGTTCGTGAATGCGATGTACAGGCAGCGCGGTAAGGGTTTTTCAGATAATCACAATACATTTTTTAAATGATGGATTTGCAAATGTAGGTCATTAACGCAGCTGACTAATTCTATATTAATTTTTAAACTTTAATAATGTTATTTTCTCTCTGTTTAAACACTTGCGTTGGCACCAGATCCTGAGGTATGGATGCATCTCCTCATTTAAGATAGAAATGTAAGAGTTGTAACAAAACAATCAAACTGTGCCAGCAGTCACGACCCCCACTTCCCCAGCATCTTACTGGAGATCAGAGCATTAGTGTGAGGTATTAATGTGTCTGGACTAATGAGCAGTGACAGGCTGAAAGCAGGTCACGTTGTTTGCATTAGAGACTGAGCGACTTCCTGTAGTGAATCTCTACTGTATCAAACGTTTATTGTGTCGTTCAAACCTGTTGAGTGTATTCTTTTCTTTTCTTCTTTAGCTGTGCGATGATGTGATTTTGTTGTGATAAAGCATGTAATTAGGTCAGAAAAATGGTTTGTTAACTTGAAGGAATAGTTTGCTTATAAATGAAAATTGGAGTTCGACAGCCCGAGTCCCCATTCACTTTAATTGTATGGAAATAAGTCGGTACATTCTGCTATAGACCTACAACTCTTTTTGTGTTATGAATAGGTCTGGAAAAACATGAAGGTGAATTGAGAGAACTGATACATTGATGTTCTGGCTACTCTGTCTCCTTTTATAATAATTCCAAAACATTTCCATATAGCTAATGAAAATAAATGGGGACTGGGTCTGTCAAGCTCTGAAGTGATTAGAAAGATTGTCAGTGAATATTGACTTAAATTTCAGTCTGTTCTCACACAAATGCTTTGTCACTCACTGTAAACCTGAATAAGTTGTCAAAACTCAAAAAATGTGAGGTAATAAGTTACATCAAAAATTTTAACTTAAAAAAAATCAAAGTTTAAGAAAGCAGAACTGGCAGATTGCTATTTTGTACTCATATGTGTAAATTGTTCTTAAACTAAAATATTTGAGTAAGCTAACGCATACATTTAACTTAAAAACTTAAACACTTCTGTAGTGGAAACGTAACTAACTAGCTAATTCTGAAAAAATTGCTAACTTGCTAGTCTCAAACCAAGATCATTTCTTCACTCGTCGCCATGATGGTAACTCCCAAAAACACTCTGTGAAATAGAAATCCCAGCCCAGTTTCAGTTAAATTTAGGTTTCTGTGAACTCAAAACAATTCAGATTACTTAAAATGTGTCAGTTTCTTGAACTTAAAAGAAAAAGGAAGTTCTAAATATTCATTAAAGTACATTTCTACTCAAACCAATTTGTCTATCTGACATTAATGTGGCTATAGATGGTTAATTAGATGGAAGAAAGAAAAGGCAAATCACAATTCATTATACAAACAAATACAAAAAAAGACAAAACCACAACACAGTAGAAAAGAACTGTAGCTACTTCTGTTACATTGTGACCTTAACTGTTCAAGATGATTATTTTATATTGTTTATATTGATATACAAACTGATACTATAAAGTAATTAGTGTCCCATATCTGCAGTTGTCTAGTTTAGCCATAGAAGACTGTGAGGATGCTGAATTGGCCTATACGATGAGAGACCTGCCCCCTAGAGCAGGTCACACCTTCCCTGGACATGAGATGCCCATGATGGACAGGGAGCCGGATGGCAGCACCCGCCCTCATACACCAGGGACACCCACTTTCACCCGGCCGATGAACAGAAGTCTCCTGGGCTCCGAGCCGGAGTTACCCCGCCGTGGGCAGCTCAGCTCCGTGAGCTCTCTGGATTCTCCCCTGAGTCCCTCTCGCCCGAAAAGTCCTTGGGGCAGATTTGACCCCTATGACTCTGCTGAGGTAATAGCAGTCCTGTGTATGATGCATAATGTTGACTCAGCCTATTTGATTGCTTGCGCAGGACCTGATTTTGAAAATACTTATTTTGAAATCACATCACCATCTGAGACTTTTAGGATCAAGATAAGGAGTATGTTGGCTTTGCAACGCTGCCTAACCAAGTGCACAGGAAATCTGTGAAAAAGGGGTTCGCCTTTACTCTTATGGTGGCAGGTGAGATCTGTATGTCATAGACAGCACAAAGTAAAAAATTATATTTGATGTCTAATAAAACTTTCTTTTGATCCATCCAGGGGAGTCGGGTTTAGGGAAATCTACACTAGTCAACAGTCTCTTCCTCACAGACCTTTACAAAGACAGGAAGATGCTGAATGCTGAAGGTAAGAGCCAGGGTTATTATCATTAACTGCAGTAGTCAACATTTGAAGTGGATCAAAACCTATCATCAAAGTTGTCCTAAAACCAAAACAATACCCGCTCTTGTCTTAGGACAACTTTGATGAACTTTTTTGATCCACTTCAAATGTTGACTACTATAAAACAAAAACAATAAAAAAATAAACCTTTACTGAAATAAAATATTATTTATTTCTACTAGTTTTCAATGCAACAATTAAAGTCGAAGTATTAAAATAAACTAAATAAACTAAACTAAAACTTAATAAAAACTGCGTAGAAATATTTCAAAAGAAACAAAAATGACATCACAACAAAATGACTAAAACTTTAACTAATATTAAAATGAGAAGAGAAAATGTAAAAATAAAATCTAATTCAAAATATTACCAAAAACTATAATAGTATTTCAGTTACACTAAAATGACAGAGCATGTAAGCAATATTCTTCTGTAAAACAATCTTTGTATAAATATAGGCATTACTGTATGTAATTTAGTAAATCACAACACACGTTTTTGTTTGTAAAATTTGTTTTGCAGTTCATAAATACAGACATAAATACGCAATCAAACATATTTTTAATTTCTGAATTAAAATTCATTTTGATAAAATATTACAAATATTTGAAAAACCTTTGTTGACTAAATCAAAGTCATGTGGTGCAACCAGTATGGAGGAACAAAAAAAGGTCTGTAAGTCTCTTAAAATATCAAATAATTTGACGTAATGTCAAGTAAAGTTAGTTCAGATTGTAAAATGTCCTGTGGTATACCCCCCAAAAAACTGTAATAATATTTGTTAATTAATAATTCATGATATTTGTAAAAACAATTGATTTACCTTGAAAAAATTGCATTTTTTCTAAACAATTTAATAATGCTTAAGATGTGACCAAGTATTCAAGGTGTAAGGGAAATATGTTATTATTATTACTCTATGGTTACACCACATGACATTTTTAAAGTCATTGAACGGACATTTCTTGAAAATGGTATACGTTTTCAAAACCACATAAAATCAACATGAATTTAAATATTACATTTCTTTTCTTTATCTTTACGGTTCTTCATTGACCCATTTCAGAGCGGATCTCACAAACAGTGGACATCACGAAACACACTGTGGCTATAGAGGAGAAAGGAGTCAAACTAAAACTCACCATTGTGGATACACCAGGATTTGGTGATGCTGTCAACAACACAGAGAGGTGAAACTGCAATGTGAATTATTAGATAATGATACAGAAGTCATTTCTCTCTAATAAATGTTGGATTTTGTTGATACAAAGTATCTATATCAAATACATTTGCTCATTTTCAGTTTTGTAACCTCAGTTTTATGTTAATTGTAATAGCTGGAGGGCAGTTGTGGACTACACTGACCAGCAGTTTGAGCAATACTTTCGTGATGAAAGCGGCCTCAACCGTAAGAACATTCAGGACAACCGTGTGCACTGCTGCCTCTACTTCATCTCACCTTATGGCCACGGGTAACACTCCCTGACAAATAGCAACTAGCATTTGGTATTTTGAGATCATCAGCATCATCTGAAGAAAAAAAAGTGTTTAGTTACCATTAAGTCAATCCCAGAATCATGTTCTGTATTGAATTTGTGAATTTTTGTTGCTTTCTTCCCAAATATTAGCATCAGCAGGTTGTAAAACCCATATGGATCAAACACTATTTAAGATTAAATCAATTTAATAATAATATACAGTCAAACCAAAAATTATTCAGACACCAGATAAAATTTTTTATATTTTTTTAGTAGTGGGTTCAGGACAGTATAGTTCATTTATGTAAGTGAGGATAGCAAAATAAAGTAAACTGTGACATATTATACCCAAAAATTCTTCATACAGTGGACTACCAGTAAAACTGATAAAACTTTGGGACCAAAAATTTGATTTGAAACTATGACCTGACCATGTTTTGTTACATACCTTTCTATCAAAGTTATCTGACATTATCAAGATTAATTTGTTCTGACACAGTTTAACTCTTGAGTTCTTGTCATATTTTATTACAATTTTCTAGGCTATAGCAAATAAACTCTGAAAATGTGAGAAATTTTGAAGATGTCTGAATAAATTTTGGCTTGACTTTAATTCATTTGTGATTATCAAGATGAATTTATTCTGACACAGTTTAACTCTTGAGTTCTTGTCATATTTTATTACCATTTTCTAAACTATAGCGAATAAACTGTGGTTATGTGAGAAATGTTGAAAGTGTCTGAATACATTTTGGTTTGACTGTGAATCTGG
>JAFVLL020036189.1:214801-260689 GCA_021397915.2 Tor tambroides | reverse complement strand
TAAATATTCTAATATTTTGAGATACTGATTTTTGACTTTCATGAGCTGTAAGCTCTAATCATCAAAATTAAAACAAAAAAAACTTTTGAAATATTTTACTTTACATGCAATGAATCTAAAATATATGAAAGTTTCACTTTTTGAAATAACTTACAAGAAAAAATGAAATTTTTCACGACATTCTAGTTTATTGAGATGCACCTGTATATTTCTTTTTGCTTTGAAACAACACCAAAGCTCTCCTGTGCAGAAATGCAGAACTTATAAACAAATTGTTTTTAATTTTGGTTAGTTTGAACAAAAATGTACTTGTTAGAACTAATAAAAGTTCTTTTTTATAAGAGTACATTGAAAGCTTTAAGAATAACTATAATAAAATCAATCTCTGCTGTTTCTTTTTTCCCCCAGACAAATATAGCTGAATCCTTAACATTTTATTTGTGGATTTAATATTAATAGATGGTCTAAAGCAAAAGAGCTGTAAAAATTCGAAAAATCTTTTATCTTTTTAAAAAAAATATATGACATATTAATGAATAAATCTGTTTGCATTAAATTATTTAATGTACAAGTGTCATGTTTGTGATTTTATTCATGTAATCAAAACATTTTATGACATCAATTATTGCTTTATTTAGGAACACAAGTATCTTAATGTTATTTGTGTATTTTACTTTTCATTTTATTACAAGTAGGCCAATAGCGCCCCCTAAGTAAATAAAACACCGTACTGGACAGGCATTAGGACCCAGGGGAGGCTGCTGCTGCTACTGCACTTGCTAGTATTGCACATGGGAAACTTCATTCAGTACTTACGCTCTTAAATGTAATGCCATGATCCAAAACAGTGAAACTATATATCATTCAGGCAAAAGTTCGCTTCAAGAATGACCACACTGTTGACATGATCTTATTACTATCACACCCTGAACGTATTTGAGTCACTCGTATTATCGGCACCACATATCGGCATAATTTTTTTTTTCAAATCGGCCTATGCACATGTTTACATTTTCAGCATTTATCGGTCGATTCTGATAATGTTCCGATATTATCGTGCATCCCTAATCTAGTTGGGTGTAATCTTATGAACACATACATATCATGGCAGCACATGAATGAGATCTGGAGTCATTATGGAAAGTGCAAGAAGGGAACTCATGACACTTGTTTGTTTTGGGAGTGTTTTGGTATTCATCAGGCTGATGGCTGATCTGCGCTCCTGGGATTGAATTGATCAGCACACACCCTGCTAATCTACTGACCCGGCTGAGATCTGACTGGAGGAGAGAGATGCTGTGTGTGTGTGTGTTGGCTGACTCTAGCAAGTCTGAGTCGTTGCTCATCAGCCTCATATTTCACCGGCCTGCCCTTCTGCTCAAGGCTGAGCGCTTTACAGCTGCCACCTCAACTCTTGATAAAGCAGCACAAACGACCATACAGCCTTAGATATCTGCACAGATCATTCTGGAGGTCAACACACGCACACACATGCACACACACACACGCACGTACACACACGCACGTACACACACGCACGTACATACACGCACGTACACACACACACACACACACACACACACACTCAAATTCGCCCTGTGCTTTTACAGGGACTCCTGCCGCAGAAACACTGGGAAGCGTTCTTGTGGTAATCTGCTGGAAGAACAGGCTGTATCAGTTAGCACAATGTTGTCTGCTGTTATTCCGGAGCTCCGTAGATGCCCAGAGAGAATCTGAGGTCAATCTAAGTGCTGTTGAAATGTGGGAGCAGGAATAGGGAAGTTGGAGAATGTTTGGAAAGGGTGGGAGGGTGACACGTGCAGGCTTTCACTTCATACTTTCAGTGCGAGGGAATGAAAAACTAACTTTGGCCCCTCCACCATTCTGTAGTACAGATGGAAGGAGGCGCTTTCAGACGCTTATCTGGAGTCCTCTGGTCTGTTTGCTATTAGAGGAGACTTTCTGTAACTCTGATCATCAAGTGTGTGTCCATTTATGCTTGATATTTTTGGACTTTAGTCTGTCCTCAGGTCAGTGCCTCTCCTCTACTGTTGTTGGCTCAGGATGGTGATGTGGTAAATGTCTTCACTGGTGTCTTATTTCCCTGTTTGTGCAGGTGATCTTCAGTATTTGGTCTGTTTTCTGTGCTAGGCTGGATCAGTCTGTCTTTTGTGTAGTAGTTGTGTTGGAGCCTTTTGTATAATTGAATTAAATCTGTGGCATTTTATTTCAGTTGTCTGTTGTGGAAGAATGACTTCCTGCTTTAGTATCATGGGAGAGGAAAACATTTCATATTCCCATGATACAGATCCTGCTGTGATATTTGTGGAGCTCTGTGTAGGTGTGTCTTCTCAAGATATATTATGAAATGTGAAGTTTGATTCTTGAATTTCTTGATTCAGATGTCTATTTTGTGAAAGATTCATCCTTGTATATGTTTCTTTTTGACCTTGTAATTAATCAAAAAGCCAGCAAAAATGACACTCCACTTAAACCCCGACTCTACACAATCAACTGCAAGATTGCACTGCAATTTATGCACAATGCCCAGTTTTCAAAATCAATCAACATCTGCTGGACGGAACTAATGCTGCGTTCCATTTACCTCGGAAGTCGGATCTGGGAATGACGTCACACCCAATTGGACCGTGTTCCAGTAGAGGAGTGTGCACCACTGAGTTTGAGACACAGACAAACATAAGTGCTAATAAACAATATATTACTGCTGTTTCTCTTCTGTTGATGCACTATGCAGCCATATTGGATTCTGAAGTTGGAGTTGTTGTGATTCCTCCAAGATTCTGAGTTGGAACTCCAACTTGGGAGGGTGTCCAGTTAAAAGTTCCTACTGGCAACTCAGAATTTCCAGCTTCCAACTATAAATCGAAGAAGCATAAGTCCCTGTCCTACATGTATTTTTCAGAAGATCTGTTGCTACTTCCTTTCCGTGACTTTAAATGGAATAATCCCACTTCACATTTTTCTGCACTATTCAATACTATTTTTATTATACATAACATTTATCTCCTTGAATTTGATTGGCCAAGCAGCGGCCCAAGAGTCAGGCTGGTGCCACACAGCATTGCTGGTGCCCCTAGACCGCAATGCCCCCAGAACCGAGGGGTATATGGAACGCAGATCGAAGGGGAACCGAGCCGGCTTTACCAAAAATGCTGACATAGAAGGACTTTTCACTGTTTTTAGCACTTGATATCTCAGTGTTTGTTTGTTCCAGCATCCACCAATAGATGGTAATATAATACATAAAGCGGATATATTGTCCCTTGTTTAAATGTTTGATTTCTTTCCTTCAATGGTTTTTAAATTATTCATCAATTTGAAAAAATTATTCTGTGTCGTTATCATCATAACGGTGGTGTTCTCATAGAGTTAGGTCAATTATTAAAACGTTATAGTTATAGATATCATCCTTGGTGACAAGAAGTATTAGTATTAGCCTAGTTGTTTTTTTTCTTCAGTGACATGCCAGTAGGTGGCGAAAAGCGAAAAGTGACTCTATTTAAGTCATTGAATTATTCGTGCAACTTGTTCAAAAACACTGATTCATTTAGTAATGCCACTACTGTGTTGCTTAAATAACTTTAACAGAGTTTTGTTTTTTTGTGGGCGGGATAATAGTTGGCATATTAAGCTTCACCAGTAAGTGCACAGCAACCCTGTAATCACTTTATCATTCCTGCAATTTGCTGTTTGCTTTGCTTCTCCACCCTTTTTATATAGTTGTTTTTACATGTTGTAAATTTTAAGCATATAGTTTTCTGTGTTGTTATATTTTTTGCGTAGTCTCAACCTTTAGCCCTGATTCTAACCAGTTAAAGCTGCCTGAGGCAAGAATTAAGGCCTGTGTCTTAACAGCACAGCTAGCCAGACACTCCCTTCAGGGCCCCAGAAAAACCCAACATGGTGTGGTCTCTGTCTGTAGAACTGCTGATGCGTTTAGAGTCCAGCACTGGCAATGAGAGAAACACCACTGTTTCCCATCACGAACTGTCTCAGCACAGTGCACATCATGCATAACCTCTCTTTCTCTTCTTTTTTTGGAGTTCATAATAATCCATTACAGTTTGACAATAATTTCTGTATTTCACAAAATGCTTGAGTTAAACTGAAAATAACATCAGCTTCTCTTGTGTTTTCTATTTGGAATGAGAGGTGTGGTCACTTTCAGCTTTATAGTGGCGCTCTGAAATGAATGAAATGTTCTGGATGTGGTTCACACATGCCAGAATGAAGTCACTTCTTTCAGCCAAACAATGACTAAATTAGCTTTAAAAATAGCTCTATAAGTTTTTTTCCCTAACCAAAAGAAAGAAGAAAAAGTGCAAATAAACTTTTAATGTATCTAGAAAATATCTGAAACAAAAATAAATCAACCTTGTTGGCATGTAACACTGTATCGGTTATGTTTAAAGGGATACTCCACCCCAAAATGAAAATTTTTGTCAATATTCACTTACCCCCATGTCGTTCCAAACCCGTAAAAGCTTCGTTCCTCCTCGGAACACAATTTAAGATATTTTGGATGAAAACCGGGTGGCTTGTGACTGTCTCATTGACTGCATAGTAAATTGCACCGTCAAGGTCCATAAAAGTATGAAAAGCATTGTCAGAATAGTCCATCTGCCATCAGTGGTTCAATCTGAATTTTATGAAGCGACGAGAATACTTTTTGTACGCAAAGAAAATAAAAATAACGACATTTATTAAACAATTCGTCTCCTCTCTGTCTCTCTGTGTCAGCATAGCGCCATTTTGAAAAGCATCCGATGGACGCAAAGAGCGTATGCTATTCTCTGTCGTCAGTATACGCTGTTTTCCGTTCAAATCAGCGTAAATAAACGTACAATACGTATCCATGCGTTACTGATGATGGAGAATAGTTTACGCACTTTGCGCCCATCGGATGCTTTTCAAAATGGTGTTACGCTGACACAGAGAAGAGACGATAAATGTCGTTATTTTTATTTTCTTTGCGTACAAAAAGTATTCTCTTCGCTTCATAAAATTCAGATTGAACCACTGATGGCAGATGGACTACTCTGACGATGCTTTTCATATTTTTATGGACCTTGACAGTACAATTTACTATGCAGTCAATGGGACAGTCACAAGCCTCCCGGTTTTCATACAAAAAATCTTAAATTGTGTTCCGAGGACGAACGAAGCTTTTACGGGTTTTGAACGACATGGGGGTAAGTGAATATTGACAAAATTTTCATTTTGGGGTGGAGTATCCATTTAAAGCAGTCTGCTGCCCAGTTCCATGCATACCACACACTTTGCATACTACATTTCTAGTAGCTCTAGTATGGCTGCGCTCCGTTGACATCCATCTGCTCTTTGTCAGTCTTTCATTTGTTTTGTGAAAGAATAGTTTTAAAGAAGAGTATGTTCCCGCTCTTCTTCTCCCTCCTCTGTGCGCTGAGGTCTGGCTGAGAGTAGCAAGGGTTTATGGGAAATGCGTGAGAGATGAGCAGACACCAGACACTAGTATATGCCGAACTTTCAACAGCGCTTTATTTTCTTGCTTTAACTGGCGATGTTTTAACTTTATTGGCGCGTTTGAGCTTGCGTCTCTGTCGGGATGTTAACGGAAGCGTTGCGTGAGAGTTGGAGGTTTGCGCTCTGGACGTGTACGTGAAATCGGCAGGTAAACAAAGACACTATTGAAAGTTTGATAGCTGCACGTTCGCGACGCGACACATCAGAACGCAACGCGCCCTTTATAATCCATAAAGTCTGAGCAGTTGACGCGCGCAAAACGCGTATGCGCATTTCATACAGACAACTTCGGTGATTTATAATGGATCGTTGCTTTCTGTTGTGACGCGTCGCGTCGCCTGCAAAATCGGAGTGAAATGTAATGTTTCTCACTTGAGAGAATCACAGTGAGTCTTCCACAAATGCACTACAGATAAATAGACTAGAGTGCATATCGCAGAAAAGAACTCATAATGTCATTTTTACTCTCCTTTTAATAAAAAATCATGTATTTGTGGTTGGTATGCAGCAGATTCAATTTTTACACAAAGCATACTTTTTTTTTAGATACCTCTACTCTGGCTAGCCATGGTAGATTTGAAACTGATATATGTGCATATATATATGTATATGTGTGTGTGTGTAATGAACTCTTAATAATCATTTAAAGAACTTTGTTTGGTAGTTTTGCAATGAAGATGCATATTGTTTAGAATTAAACAGCACGAAATTTACATTTATACAAATGCAAGTATTAAACATTATGCATACAATACAAGAACGAAAAGAAGAAAACCAACTTTATCAAACAAACAGATAAAACAAAAGTTGCCGGGGAATTAGTAATATAGAAATCAGAATAAAGGTGCATTCAAGTATAAAGATATCAAACAAATATTTGTAAAGCTCAAATAGCTTTCTTAAGAAAGACTCTCTCTGAGAGTTTCTGTTACAAAGTTGAATACTGTTGCACAAATTTATTATAAACTGATCTTAGACAACATTCACTCTCTTATTTCGCTGCAAGATGCCGTTGCTGTTCCTATTCACGACTTGGACGACAGTAGCATTTCATTGGTCTGCCTTAAACACATCATGCTCTTATGCTGTTTAACCAACTGTGCAATATAAGATATAAATTGATACCATGGGTGTAAACTACCTTGGTAAAATGTGAGATTATGAGATATTCTGTCTGAACATCTTCAGTGTTTTTACACCTGTATTCATGTGTGTTGTATGTAGTGTGAAAACAGATGCTTTGTTGATCTGTTTCTGCTATGACTGCCTCCCTGTGGTGTAACGCTAGAACAGCAGGCTGTGGATTTACAGCATGTCCAATATGTGAAACCCTTCTCTTTTTGCAATTTATTTAGTATTTGAGGAGTTTCCAAATTTAGGTGTTGATTTCCAATATTAGGTTGCATTTTTTAAATGTACACTACATTGATTTAGCCTGAAATTTCTTTCAAATAAGTCACTTTTAAAGGAATAGTTCACTCAAAAAAGAAAATTTGCTGAAAATGTACTCACTCTTAGGACATCCAAGGTGTAGATGTGTTTGTTTCTTCATCAGATTTGGAGAAATGTAGCATTACATCACATTACGTCACCAATGGATCCTCTGCGATGAATGGGTGTCATGAGAACAGAGAGTCCAAACAGCTGATAAAAACATCACAAGTCTTTGACACAACTCCATTGCCGTTTTCTCTGTTCTGTTGAAGAAATAAACTCGTCTTGGATGGCCCGAGGATGAGTACATTTTCAGCAAATTTTCATTTTTGGGTTTACTGGCATTACAAGTCTGCAATTTATCTGCCTTTTTTTCTTTCTCTAAATTGAGTCACCCATTCTTTGAAATGATCCCAGTGCAAAAGTCTGAGATGGTCATGGACAGAGAAGAAGAAACAACAACAACAACAATGCTTAATGCAGATCAATAAGATGCAGCTAACTTATGTAATCATGGATAATTAGGTCAGCAAAATGAATAGGCCTTTCAGCTAAATAGGTTTTTCAAAACATAAGGGGAAAACACTTCCTATATCTTTTGTTGTTTAAATCAGAGGCCAAACTCTAAACAGCATTTTGGCACAAATGCATCTGTCACTCTGGAAAACTATCTAACCAAATTTGTCGGATGCCAAATTATAGGTCTTTATTTTTATACATTCAGATGGGACGTGTTGTCATTCAGATGCAAATACAAATCTGAATATGTGTGATGTAATGTGTTGTGTGGCAGCAGTGAGAGACGGTTTGTGCACACATGCAGTCTCATCAGTCACTCATCTCAGCGCTGTGTCTGTGACAAAGTTCATTTAAAAGCTTAACATTGATATATTCTCACAACAATAACAGTTCACCCTGCAGTGGTGCCGAATCATCTTTACGCAAATGCATGGTAATTAGCAATTTGCATTCCTTAACTAAATGCTAACGAGAGCAAACAAGTCCTAGACGCTAATAATTGTAGATTAGAGAAGTTTGGTGCTTCTGTAGATTATATCGTATTATATTTTTGAGTGTGTTTCCAGGATGTGATGCTGAACTCTCAGTAGTGTTTAATAGTTGCCAGTGTTTCACAATGAACTCTGAATGAGACAACTGTACTGCTTTTATATTAGTTTTCTATACAACCCAATGTATAAAAAGCATTTTACAGTCATTTTGTCATGTCCAAAAATGTAAATAATATATTTTAAACTGTACTGTTAAAGTGTTGTGCTGGTCCACAACTTTTTGAAATATAAATAGTGCTATTATTGTCTAATAGTATTGGTGTGAACACAGTAGGGTTGTAAATGTGAAGAGGTGGAAAAAAGATCTTGATTAGTTTCAGAATATCAGATTAAATAGACCTGCTGCCGATTATCCATCAATATTTATTAAACAACAGTATTGACTAAAGAAAGAGTAAAGCACTCACTGATTGTTTTAAATTTCTTTCTTTTTTATGACTGTTTACTTGAGAAATGACATCTAAACCTGAATGTTTACTTCATTGAGAAACACTTGAAGGCTGCAATAATTTGTTTTTAAACAGTATTTAGACTGTATTTCTCTTATACTTATATGTTATGATGAATAATTTATGTGTTGCTGAAGACAGTATTAGCATATTTATTGCGTATTGAACAAATAATGAAATTGAAAAACAAGTTCATCCACGAACAGATATGCAGATATATTGTGCCGCAACATCTCTGTTTCAAAAGCCGCTTTCACACATAAAACCTGATAAATGGCTGTAAAACTGCCAGATTAGTAAATGCATCACATTTGCTGTTTACACAAGCAATGGCTTTCTGACTCTTACCATTAAGATAGCATTCACACATCAGTAAAGAAAACAGGTAAAATCTTATGTCAATCATTTGAAATGACCTTTAAACGCTGCAGTGTTTTCTTCTTCCGTCCAGATGAGGAAAAGTGCTTTTGTTTCATTATCTGTTCAATTTGATGTTTTTTGACTTTCAAGTCCAAATGTTACTGTCAGTTCTGTCAGTGTTTTTTTAATTGTCAGAAGCAAACTTCTTACTTCAATCCTGACCTTGTAAGTACTCAAATAAGTAATCACCAGTATTCAGCAGTTCACACTTGTTGTCTGAATGGTAAAATGCCTGTAATGTTCTGGAAGTAAAGTCTCTTGTGAATTAGGTTTGTCTGTCACTCAGAGTTATTTGGCACATTTGAGTGGTGCGCTGTGCAAATCTCTCTTAATTTACACCAGGTATAATTTTGTTTTCTAGAATATATCATTAAGCTTTTTTCATTAGTTTTTATTTTTGTATTATTAGTCTGACAGGCTCTTTAGAATACGTGAACAGCCAAGCAGAGTTATTGTCTTGTAAATTTTCTGTCGTTCTCTAAGTATCATTGTTTTCATTTTGCGAAAATTATGTAAATGCATGCCATCTTGATATGCCTAATATTTTCAATAGTTAAACATTTCTAATTAAATAGTTCTAATTATCCTGTTGTCTAATTCTGTTTCGCTATTTGTGTAGTTAATTTAGACCAGTATATTTACAAAGTAAAGTAACAGCCTTGACGAAAAAGCATAGGCTACAGTAGAAGTTAATAAAGATTTAAACTGAAATCATGGACAACTGAAATGATTTTTTTGTACTTTATTTTCTCTACTTTTCTTCACTTCTCACTTGGTGTCCTTAACTGTGGGAATGTTTCTGAACTAGGGAAACACAGAAACACAGGAAATTTATATTTGATATGAACAGTGAAGAAAAAAATGACAGCCAGTGTCCAGTCCAAGTAGAGGAGCAGAATGAACTGTTGCATGACTGCCACTCCTGCCAATGAACTGACACAGTTTAATTTTCTACAAAATATAGTGCACTTCCCTTTCCTAAAATGAAATTTTGGTATTTGTTGTCATTTGTTCAGACGCTCAACAGATGGCACTGTTAAACTGTGTGTGCTGACTGTACTACATATGAGGGTACATAAATAAAACAAACTCTTCAACTTCAGAAACCAGCATCAGTAAGCATTGATGTTTAATTGTTTTTCATGGTCATTCATCTGAACCTGTTCAGACCTATGCATTCATGCTCTCATTGTACAGAGAAGAAATTAAAAAGAATTTGTCTTATTTAATCAACATCCTCATTGCATCTCAGTGTCACATCTCTCTGTTCAGATCTCAGATGAAGTTCTGTTTGAAGGATCGTAACCTTCTTCAGAACCAGTCCTTCATGACACAGCTAGCATTAGTTTGTATTGTCCTTCAGTGGCTAATGGCTCTGAATTGTTGCCAGAACCAGAATAAAACAGATTGGACTCTGAGATCTTGGATGATGTCATTGATGTGGGAGGACAGCGGGTGATGATCGTTACATTTGTTTCTGATGTTCTGGTTTTTATCGCTGTTGGCAAAAGACTGTGGTGACATTGGTCTTCTGTAATGTTGGCCTGTTGATTTGGGCTTTGCATTTTGTTTCTTTCCTGTGAAATGTGTCTGATGGTGCAGGCAGGGTGCTATCTGGACACCAAGGTTGCAAAAATGGCCGTTACTGCTTTCAGCAGGAGATATCGGACAATTCCTCAAAGGTCACTTACAGAGCTGGGTTCTAACTGATTACTAGGGGTTGTCCCCAACTAAGGGTTTTCATAGTCGAATCAGAATTGTCGAATCTTGCCAATAGTCGACTGACAGTCGATTCATGTGTTTGGGGGTGGGGGCAAAATACATTACTAAGAGTCAATTAGTTGGACATTTGACAGTAAATACTGACGTTAACACACAGGGAAAATGTGTAAGAGACACCTTGCAGATGCAAACGGGATAAATAATGTTTTATGTTTTGACTAAAAATATAGTTAACATTAGCCGGCTGCATGTTTTTTATTACTTATCAGAGCTGATAAAACCGGAGATTTGCACTAAATAAAACCAAATATCCACACAAGATGAAATCAACAGATACAAGGAGTATTCTAAGAAGCCCGTGTGCATGTTTACTCTTAACTGTATAGAGGTTTTCGTGAAGGAAATTAACAAATATCCTGCTAATTTTTCCAACTTTGAAGCATAGCCTACTGCCACATAAAACTCCATGCGATCGCCTAAATATGATCTGCTGTGAAAACTGCTCAAACACAGCTAGTTTTATCCAGGTCCGGTTCCAGAATTACAGTAATTGTAAATATGGAGGGTGCTTCAAAATGTATGCTCTAGGCTCAATTCACATACAGTTTCGCATATATTTTTGTCCTGTGCATTGCTCTTTCGATTGTGAATCCCGTATAAATAAGCAGATGTCATTCCCTAAATTTTGCAGCATATGTGGCCGAAAAATAAAAGTTCTATACAAATTCTGAATGGATTATAGGTTGTATAGCCTAGAAAGCACACAAAGAGCACTGCCTTTATTACTAAAAAGCTGTCCCTCGTCTTAGTTCATCGCAATCTCAATAAGTTTTGTTGTAAGAGGATTCTGAAGCTTTCACTGGACTATGGCACTGGGCTGAAATGTTTTGAAATCACTTGTACCCTACCTGATCGGGAAAAAAATCCAGTCACTCTGCCTGTGTCAATTTGAGTCTTGTTCAAGATTTAAATCCTTGCTGCCAAGATGCTTTTCTGTCGGTCAGGGATTATGGAAAGTTTCTTTTGAGATTCTTATTGGCAGTATTATCATGATAGGCTGTATATTAACTTATTGGGAGAAAACTGGTAGTTCTATGTTAAATCAGACATTAAGCACCCCCATATAGCCAAAATGGCATGATCATAACACCTCTGCGAATATTCAACTGTGAGATTGGTAGTCAAATCAGGCTCCTCATATCGAAGCATTGAATCCCTACTGATTACAAGTAGTCTGGATTATGTAATCAGATTCTAAAGATTAAGTACTTGTAATTACATTACGAGTATTTTAAAAAGTAATTTAATCAGACTAGTGTTACTTTTTTATTGATTACATGTCATGATGATTACATATTCTTCACACAATAGCAATAAATTATTCATAATGTGTTGCTTCTCCCTAATTCCTTTTTTCATCTTTTAAATGTTCCTATTTAAAATAGCCTACTGCTTATATACACTCAGAAAGTTGTCCAGATTTGTGGACATTCACACAAAGTCCAATCAGTAGTCATGTGGCCACACAGCATTTGGCCACTGGATTTACTAAAATCATTTTAGGTGTTTCAATATTATATCAACTATGGATGAACAAATTACATCTTATTTGAATTATCACTCAGTAGGTTATTTAATCATCTATTACAATGTCTTTGGAAGGCTTTCGTCTTTCAAACACATTCAAATGCACCAATTCACATTATTTCTTATTTACATGTAATGCAGGGATTCCCAAAGTTTGTGTCGTCTGAACCTCTTTCACCTAATATATTTTCTTAAAGTAGGCCTACCCCTGAGATTTTAAAATAAATATTAAAAAAATAGGTATCACATTTGCATGTTCACAGTTCTCTAACATTGGTGGTAAAAAATAAAATAATTCATTTTTTAGGAAGTGTCTTATTTTGAGTTTTATTATGTTATTTTAAAATGATTTATTTGAATTTTACATTTCTGTGATTTAATTAATGATTAGCTTTTCATTAAACTCACAAATCCCCTGCAGTACCTTTACGAACCCCACTTTGGGAAACCTTGATGTAATATACTGTATTGCATTTCATGTTGTTACTTACTACGAATGAAATATATTTTCTGAATTTTTGTAGTTTTTATATCAATATGGTACAAAATTAGCCTATTTAAATCAATATGATAAATGAGGTTAGGTCAAAAGCAATCAAAAAGTAATCAAAAATTAGTCTGTTTATATTATCTGAAATGTGTAATGTAATGGATTGCTTTACTTACTACAATTTTTGTAATGCAGTTTGGAATTAGTAACGGATTTCAATTTGTAAGTAATCTACCCAGCTCTGGTCACTTATACAGGGTTAAATGGATGAATGTTTTTCAGTATCCAGATACTTCTTGTTAGTCAGCGTATCATTTAGGCAAATTAATGAGTATACTATTCACATTCTCTGCTGACATATGAAAAGCAGTTTCACTTGGAACTACATCACAGTATAGTAATAAAGTTGGCTGCAATTTACATTTTATGCTGACACAAAAAGTACAGAGCTTTTCAGAGAAGGTTTTAGGGTGTACGCTGACAGCTAGAGCAATGCACGCTAAGTACAGCAGTCCTACTTAAAAATATAACTAAAAAACTAAATAAAAGAAAAAATTCTACTTTATCTAACTGACTAGGATTGTCGGGACCCATCTTTACTGTAATTAACTGTGCATTTGTGTGTTGTGCAGCAGCGATGCAGGGCTGAAGGACGTGCTGTCAGACTGGGACTCAGACATGGATGGTGTGGAATGTCTTAAGGACACAGATGTTCTCCACAATGGCAGCCGAAGTGACCAGGAAGCTGCCCGACGTCTGGCCAGACGGCTCTACCACCTGGAGGGTTTCCGGCGCTCAGATGTCGCCAAACATCTGGGCAAGAAGTGAGTGCTTTCGGCCATAAATTCAGTTCTGTATTCTGTATGCAAAAATACGTGTTGATGCTTACTTTGAGTCTGATTGGTTGATAGGTAGTTTGGTTTTTTTTAGGCCACATTATAGTTCTGTATCACTTTACAATATTCTCCCTGAATTCTCTGAAAATGCCACAGCAGAAACTGACAAATGGATCATTTAACCACTAAATATGTCCAGCAGTATCTGTCATTGTCTATGTTGCTAAGCCATCTTCTTAGTCATGTGCAGGTCACATATTTATTATCTAGGTGAAGATGTTTTCTTTGGACTCAGAACAAGATTTCTGCAGTTTAGAGCACAATTCAAAGTGGAATGACCATGAGCCAAGCAATCCTAACTGACACTGCAACAATAAAATGTAGCATGCCATGGGAAAAGTGTTTTAAAAACAGTGCATCCACTACCAGTGTATGTTTATGCTTAAATTCATATAATTTTATAACTTTATGTAATTTGAGTGCTTAACTCCATTTTTAAGAGTGACACATTTAATCAAAATATGTGACCGAGTTTAAAGTCATTCTGTGTACTTCAGTACTTGGCCAGTCGTCAGTTCTCTAACGCCAATAAAAGAGCGTGTCTGCACAGTCCATGTATTTATGCCAGATTTATTTTGAATAAATTCCAGTGTTTACACAAAAAATGGTGTTATGCATGTTTCAGTGGTGATTATTTTTATTTAATTAGTTTTTTTTAATCATAAAATTTATCCTTCAGGCCCCTGGAGTTTTTTGTTCCTTGCCACAGTCGCCTTTGATTTGCTCACTTGGGGTTTACAGACAAATACCTCAAATGAAAAATTGCAAGTTCATGCAAAAATGAAAATTGTCATCATTTACTTACCCTCAAGTTGTTCCAAACCTGTATGAATTTCTTTCTTCTGCTGAACACAAAAGAATATATAGAACCAGGGTTTGAAATTAACACCCGCCAAATGCGGGTAAAAATCAGCTGTGGCAGGTAACGCTGTCAAATCACTAGCCAATTTGGCGGTTACTTTTCGTAAGTTATGTTCACTCATTAATGTCTTGGGGAAGTTCATACAAGCCAAGTCTGTGCAGGTTTAGTGCAAATACTGAACTCACGAGACATTATGACATTATCGAGTATTGCAAAACCAAACAAAACACACCTACAGAGTGCACGCATACACGACGTGATTAATGCTGCATTCACGTGCTATCGGAATGATCGTAAATACGAGCTTCCTAGTCGGAAATTGGACATGAAGGGCCTTAGAAAGGCCTTATATGGCCAATTTCCGACTAGGAAACTTGTATTTACGATAATTCTGATTGCACGTGAATGCAGAATTAGTCTGGTTAGACTAACTTAGTGCGCGTGCGCATTTAGAGTGCGTTCTTTCACTGCATGATTCAGTCTATTAATATGCATTCAGAATAATCACATAATTCAAGATAAGGGGGCAGAAATTGTACAGGTCCTTCTCAAAAAATTAGCATATTGTGATAAAGTTCATTATTTTCTGTAATGTACTGATAAACATTAGACTTTCATATATTTTAGATTCATTACACACAACTGAAGTAGTTCAAGCCTTTTATTGTTTTAATATTGATGATTTTGGCATACAGCTCATGAAAACCCAAAATTCCTATCTCAAAAAATTAGCATATTTCATCCGACCAATAAAAGAAGTGTTTTTAATACAAAAAAAAAAACAAAAAAAAAAGTCAACCTTCAAATAATTATGTTCAGTTATGCACTCAATACTTGGTCGGGAATCCTTTTGCAGAAATGACTGCTTCAGTGCGGTGTGGCATGGAGGCAATCAGCCTGTGGCACTGCTGAGGTGTTATGGAGGCCCAGGATGTCGATAAACGGCCTTAAGCTCATCCAGAGTGTTGGGTCTTGCGTCTCTCGCTTTCTCTTCACAATATCACAGATTCTCTATGGGTTCAGGTGGGAGAGTTGGCAGGCCAATTGAGCACAGTAATACATGTATTCAGTAAACCATTTACCAGTGGTTTTGGCACTGTGAGCAGGTGCCAGGTCGTGCTGAAAAATGAAATCTTCATCTCCATAAAGCTTTTCAGCAGATGGAGGCATGAAGTGCTCCAAAATCTCTGATAGCTAGCTGCATTGACCCTGCCCTTGATAAAACACAGTGGACCAACACCAGCTGACATGGCACCCCAGACCATCACTGACTGTGGGTACTTGACCTGGACTTCAGGCATTTTGGCATTTCCCTCTCCCAGTCTTCCTCCAGACTCTGGCACCTTGATTTCCGAATGACATGCAAAATTTGCTTTCATCCGAAAAAAGTACTTTGGACCACTGAGCAACAGTCCAGTGCTGGACTCTGTAGCCCAGGTCAGGCGCTTCTGCCGCTGTTTCTGGTTCAAAGTGGCTTGACCTGGGAATGCGGCACCTGTGGCATTTTCCTGCTGCAGACTCAGTCCACTATGCCGTCCCCAAGGTCATGTCGGTCCTTCTCCACAATCTTCCTCAGGGTCCGGTCACCTGCTTCTCGTTGTGCAGCGTTTTCTGCCACACTTTTTTTTTCCCTTCCCACAGACTTCCCACTGAGGTGCCTTGTTGGCACTCTGGGAACCTTCATCGTTCAGAAATTTCTTTCTGTGTCTGCCTCTTGCTTGAGGGTGTCCAGCCAGTGGCCTTCTGGACAGCAGTCAGGTCAGCAGTCTTACCCATGATTGCGGTTTTGAGTAATGAGCCAGGCTGGGAGTTTTTAAAAGCCTCAGGAATCTTTGCAGGTGTTTAAGAAGTTACAATTAGTTGGTTCAGTTGGATTGAGTTAATAGCTCGTTTAGAGAACCTTTTCATGATATGCTAATTTTTTGAGATAGGAATTTTGGGTTTTCATGAGCTGTATGCCAAAATCATCAATATTAAAACAATAAAAGGCTTGAACTACTTCAGTTGTGTGTAATGAATCTAAGATATATGAAAGTCTAATGTTTATCAGTACATTACAGAAAATAATGAACTTTATCACAATATGCTAATTTTTTGAGAAGGACCTGTATATATTTATATCAATTCATATAGTTAATCAATATCACACAAAGAGTGCCGATTTTCTTAAAAAAATCAGGTTACAAATGGGATATTGATTTTATACAACAGTTCAATAAACAAGTTAATATCAAGAGACTTACGTTTTAGACACCATATTGGCTGTTTTTGCTCTATTTTGCCAACAAAAAAACATTCCAAACACAGCCACAGCACTGTTTTGTGTCTCTGAGCAACATGATGGTGTTTTGTTCACATGATGAATAGGACATGTGGCTTTGCATGGTTAAACGACGTATCTGTTATCACTTAGGGTGTACTCACTTTTGTTGCCAGCTTTTTTGACAATGATGGCTGTATGTTGAGTTATTTTCAGAGGGCAGTAAATCTTCACTGCTATACAAGTTGCACATTGACTACTCTAAAATATATCCAAGTTTCATTTCTGTAGTATTGTCCCTTGAGAAGATATACTAAAATATTTGCCGAAATGTGAGGGGTGTACTCATTTTTGTGAGATACTGTATGTCATCTTCTAGTTCACTTTGGTGAACTGTGCTCACAGTAATTTCTCAGATATGTTTCTTTGCCTCTGTCATAACCAATCAGATCTGTGTGTGACCTTAGGTCAGTGACTGCACTGGAGCAGTTAAACATCCTCCGTCCTTAAAGAACCAGCCCCAGCCTTCAAGTTCATCCCTCACATTCTCACACACACACTGGAAATAAAGATTTGAACATACAGGCACTCATCCATATTCATAAGCACTCTCAGTGCTAGACGCAGTACTCCAGAGGAGAGCATCATTACTCCAGTGTTCTCTGTAGCACCGCCTCCGCAGCCCTGCACTCATCCTGTCTCACTCTCCTGCTGTTTGAAGACCATTACTGTCCACAGTCATGCGCTCCTTCTGTCTCACTCTTCTGCTGTCTGAAGACCATCACTGTCCACAGCCACGCTCTCCTGCTGTCTCACTCTTCTGCTGTCTGAAGACCATCACTAGCCGTGTTTCCATTACCCTTCAAATTGAAATTGTGAATTGAAAATACACCCAATGGAAATACGACAGTTTCGCAAAAACTCCCATATATCGTAAAAAAGTTTTTACGCTTGCATGAGGTGGTTTTTCAGGCAACTTGAAAAAGGAATATTTCACAAAATTGCAGCAGTTTTTTTTTCCATATTTACAGGTCACCTGGCGTATGTAAAAGTCACACGATCATTCTTTAATGTACTATAACTTCTCAAGGAAAGCACCATGTATGAGGTGTTTCTTGGAAGTTATAGTACATGAAAGAATGATTGTGTGACTTTTACGTACTGCTTCCATTGAAATTTTGCGAAATATTCCTTTTTCGAATTGCCTGAAAAACCGTTTATGCTTGGATAACCCCTTATTTACACTGCACATGTCTTGGTGCATTACAGCTCCGACACGGCCACTCTAGTCAAATTCAAATTCAAAGTCAGTGCTTGTGCGTCGCGGCACTTTTCAGAAGTGTCCCAGAAGTGAGTGTCCACACCGCTTCGCTAAAGATACACGCATACATCTCCTTCGATTAAAAATAATGGCTAGTGTGGTGGCTGCAGTTAACATAAACCTACCAACATCCGTCGCCATAACTTATCGCGAGAGGAAAAAAAAAGTCACTTAACATCGGTTAATGGAAACACCATCAGTTCGCAATAGATGTTTTTATCGACATAAAATATCACAAAAGTGATAATGGAAACCTAGCTACTGTCCAGAGCTTGTCTCACTCTCTCGCTGCCTGAAGACCATCACTGTCCACAGCCATGCACTCATGTGCTATGCGATTTGGGGAATATATCTAATTGCAATTTTTTTTGGACCGATATTGTGATTGCAATTTGATTTGCGATTTTAATTTTGCTTCAGCTCAGTATTGTCAGTAGTGTGCAGTACAGTATGGGTATCGTTAACCTGCTGAAAAAAACAATAGAAACCATCACAGAAATTCACATTTCCATTAAAACCATTACAAAATTCCTTTTTATAATGTGTTTTGGGCATTATTCCAATAGGAATTACTGTTGCTCTATTCGTTCCTGTCTGCCAGATTACTTCCCACCAATAGAATCCATCAAATGCCAGTAGACACCATTATATTAAAACCAATACAGTTCCCATTATAACCTTTAAATCCATTAAATTTTCTATTGTGTTTTGGAGGGTTTTTTTTATTACTGGTATTACTACTTTTACAGAATTTTACTTAATTCTGTAAAAGTTAATTTTATACTTAATTACTGAATTTCACAGGAAAGATTTGTTTATTTTGTGTAAATAAAGAACTGTATTACTTCAGTCAATTATTAAAGTCCCTCTGTAGTCAAATATTTTATCCCTTAAAACTTATCTTTGATCATCAAAATGACATATTTAAATGTTTTTTCTTGTGAAAATAATTTTCTCATACCTTAAAATAGCTCGAATGTAACTCAACACCCTTGCCTCATTTACTATACGCTGATCTATGAATATGCAAATTAGCCCCACCTCCACTCAGTCGCAGCAGCCAGCGCCTCCTGATCCACTGAACTGTAGTAAATGCAAAACAATGGCGTACAAGGATAATGACTGATAAAACTATGTTTTTACTAGCGGACAACTACAGTGAATACTGTAACATTCGTTAAAGTTACTTACTTGATGATGTTGTGTCCTCAAAATGCCGTTAAGACGTTTTTTAAGTCTCAGTGGTGAATATAAATATATATATTTCATAAATACTGTATAGCATATATTTCAGACTATCTGTGCCCATTCTCCTCCCCCACCGAAGTCATTTGCACACTAAGCATTATGAGTGAATTTGTTAATTCCGATGCTTGATCTCTATTTTTAAAATTCATTGGTCAAAAGGTGTGGGAGCACTGAATGTCAAATCTCAGTCACATACCAGCACTGCCGCAAACTCGTTCACATGTCCGTCTGGGAATGCATGTTTTCTTATGTAATGTGCTTTATACTGCTGTGATTCCTCTTCCACATCCCTCTCCATTATAGAGTCATGTCAGGGTGGATTAATGTCTTTTCAGGGTTGTTCATCATAAACTAGTAAAAAGCTCTGAACTTCAGTATGTCTGATTTCTAGGTCACACTGTTACGACCCTGTTTAGGGACCAACATAAGAAAGCTATTCGAAAAGCAACAAATACCACAGTGGCCAGGGCGAAAAGTTGAAGTTTTATTGTACAGGTAAAATAACATAACCAAAAATAGAAAACAACAAGAAATGTATTCAAACATAAATAAATCATAAGTAAGGACTGGTGAGCTAAATAATTTAAACTACCACTTACTCAAGAGTTAAGAAAACTTCCTATCTCCCGAGGAAGAAATCAAACACAGCAAAAGTCTTCTGGGTCAGCTCACTTACCTATGCTTATTATGTACTCTGTGATAACTAAACAAGCAATCACTCACCATCCTAAAACAAAAGAGAATAAGGAAAAACAAGACCAAAAGCAAACACAAAAACAGAGTTCCCAGGGCAAGCCGCCATTGAAGTGCCACCAGCAGCTCTTAAATAGGCAGAGGCCTCAGGTGTTTGTAATAGTCTCCGCCACCATCCAGTTAGCAGCTGCACTCAGGAAAGAAAAAAAATGAAAGAAAGAGCAGGGGCTCGTAACACGCACTGATATTTCACACATACAGTGAGTATAAAATAATGTGATGATGTGTGATTATAGTAAACACAGGCTCTTATCAAATGTGATTCAGATACCAGAAACTGTATGAGGGCATGTCCAGTTGAACTGTTGCTAACGTGAATGTCATTTTTTTTTTTCTCTCTGTTATAATGTAATATATCTTCTGTTTGTGTTCACAGTAATGACTTCAGTAAGATGGTTGCAGAAGAGTACCTCAAATTCTTTGAGTTTACAGACATGACATTGGACCAGTCACTCAGGTATGTCACTCATGTCAACTGTTTTCATTCAATTATTGTGCAGTCATACAGTCACAGTGTGTGTTTCTGCTATTTTGCAATGTCTAAAATGTGGCTCATCTGGTTGTATGTTTACAGTCTTTAACTCCGGTATTAAATAATGTTTTTTCTTGCAACCATGCCACTAATTTATTATAAATAATATAGCTTTTTTTATCTCTTGGCCCCCAAAGCCAAAAAATCATTCTGATTAAATGAAGTTTTATTTGTAAATTATTTAATTCACACATTTATAAAAAAAAAAAGAATATTTTCAGTTAGAATTTCCAAAAAAAAAAAAAAAAAGCTATAGCTACATTTGTCTATCCAGGGCTCCAGACAAAAAACAACAACTAAGGAGCTCCTATAAGACACAAAATTAGGCCCCAAATTATTATTTTTTTTAGGTCCCATAGAATAAATGTTTTTTTATTTAGTTGTTTTAACACTTTAACATTTTAGTCGTAATTTCTCATCTTCTCATGTCTTTATCAGTATTTTAATCCCATCTTTGTAGACGTCCTGGGAGCTAAGGTTCACTTAAAGTGGGAACTAAATGTCTTTTCCAAATTGAGAATTATACAGTCACAAAGAATTGTTTATTACACAGAATCTGTGCCAATATCATGGACCATAACAGCATTACTTGGCCATTTAGTGTAGTGTGGGATCCTCCTCGATGCATCTACAACTTGTCATATGTCTTGCACACATCCAGTCTGTTTTTCTTCATTAGTAACATGCAATTTTATAGGTGGTGTTGAATTTTATCTTTAGCTCCTTGCATTCTTTCTTATCATGTAAACAACAGATTAAGTAAAAATATGAATATGCAATATAGTGCATAAAATTAGCAAAATGCTCCTCTTTATAGTTATTTTTCTAGCTGAATGGACGCTGAGTGGTTATTCTGAGGTAAATGTATTGTTACGTGGCATCGTTTAAGCTTTACACGTTTTCTGCGGTTTGAAACACTGAATAAGCGATTACATGAGACATCTGAGTAAGTTGTACTAAGCTATCTTATAAAAAAGCCTACCTTTTGATGTTCATTCATGTTCATTTCATACTATAGTAGTAAAGAGAAAGATATGAGTTCACTTGACGCTTGAACTGAGGCACTAAAGCGATCGCTCATCCCACATTAAAGAGTGGCAAAACGGTATTTATTGTTTGAATTTTGTTATGAATTCGGCAGAATATTAAAGCTGATACTTTGTTTATTAGAAGGTAACTAAGCACAAATCTTATTGCAATTACTGGACAGCAAGTGCGCTACAAATAATATGAAGTTCACGCATTAACAGAATAGCATATAGACTAGAGTTTGATGACAAGAAGCCATATTAGCATCGATTATAAATGAGAATTGCTATGATATTGTTAATGTCCACACAGCTGACAGCTTTACCTGTTGTAGTTTGTTCAAGTTGCGCACAAAATAGACATTGCTTTTCTGCACTATTACTTCGCACATCTCTGTCACTTTCGATCTCTCTCATGCTGCACAACTGGAGCTGCTTTTAGCAGGTGTGCCGTTAGCGCTGGCATTCGGCAGAGAGGAGGACTGTTTGAAAGTCCTTTTTCCACTACAACTTTGATGCGCATCGTCTTCGTCTCAGTTTATTACGTCAACGTAACAAAAGATGTGAATGCAAAACAATCAGAAAAAAGGCATTGCATGCAAATTTTTAAGTCGTAACATGTAAATTTATATAATCGCCAGTGGTGGCCTCAGCAAAAACTTCACTCGCAAATCAATATTTTTGGTTGCAAATGCGACCGTTTTAGTCGCAATCTGGAGCCCTGCTATCTGTCTATATCATCTCTCTTTCTCTCTCTCACTCACTCTCTCTCTCTACATACATATGTATATAAAATAAAATAAAATAATAATAAGTATATATTGTGATATATATTGTTATATACAGTTATATGTACTTTCATACAATATTACTTATACTGCAACATAAGATTTATAGAATATAGAATATTTTGAACAATTAAGAGTGTAATGAATTGCAAAGAATGCTGAACATTATTATGTTGTTTATTATGTTATTTGAATTTTTGAAGTCTGTTTTTGTTATTGTTATAAAGTTATTTTAGGATTGTGTCTGATCACAGTTCAGGAGTCATTCTTACCAAAGTTCAGATAATTGCCCAGTGTTCACAGACTTTTTCATTCATCTGTTTGTGTGGTTCTGGATCTTTATTTCATCTTGTGGTGTGCCCACACACATCATTAATGTTTTTGCTGTGATTGGAGCACTCTGTTGGCTCTTTTTGTCTTCTGTCTTGTATCTGGACCTGTTACTGGACCCCTGATGAGTCTTCACACACAAGCTACAAACAAGACGTGAAGTTCATGGTCATGTTATATTGCTGTTTTTGTGTTGCAGATGTTTTCTGAAAGCATTCTCACTAATGGGTGAAACTCAGGAGAGAGAGCGGGTGTTAATTCATTTCTCTAATCGGTACTATCAGTGTAATCCCACCATCATCACTGCACAAGGTATTGCATATGTCAACCTTACATAACCTTTCTCATTTTCTCATTACTTACAAGATTAGTATTTCAGATCAGTTGAAGATGTAAGGCATCATCATTATCATCCAGTGGTAGTTGAAGTATACAAATCAAGTACTTGAGTAAAAGCATTACTCCAGTAAAAGTTCTCATTTCCAATTTTAATTGAGTAAAAGTACAGAAGTACTTGATTTTTTAATGTACTAAAGTATTTAAAGTAAAAAGTACTGATTGATGAATAATGTTTATTATTTATTCTAGCCAGTAGTTATCAGACTAGTCATTAATCAGCACTAATAAGAAAGATTAGTGCAGTCATTTAATATGCATTGATCTGCAAATAAGCAAACTTTTTATTTTATTACTGAAACATATTGTACACTGTGAAAGCACTTCAACATACTAACATATCAATTTATATTACTGATATTACAAGTGTGGAAACAAGTGAAATAATATAGCATGTAGTATTTAAAAAAGTTAAAATTTGTGTATTTATATATTTACAAATAAAAATACAATAAAAGTACGTAAAAATAAAAAATGCATAAAATGCATAAAAATACAATGTACAGAGGTCAACATGTGGCTTAATCAGCTCACTCTGATTTACTTCACAAAATATCTGACAGTCATTACCTAAATATGATTTTCTTTACAATAATCAATACTAAAATTCGACATGATTAATTTTCATGCCATTGTTTGTGTTTCGGTAATATCTCAGTTCTTTGCCATTCTGACCAGATCATTGACCAGATCAAAAACAGCTTCAATTGGACCAGTCTGATTCACAAATGAATCATTTAGTATGATTTGAGAACCAGTTCAACAGGTTCATTGAAAAGAATGAGTTTGTTCACAAATAAGACATTGAAGTAAAGTAAATGTATGATATTATATTTTGGAATGTAGTGAAGTAAAAGTTTCCCAAAATAAAAATACTGTAATACAGTAAATAAAAATGTGCTTAAGTAGCAAAGCAAAAATACTTGTCTCTTCTGTCCGCCACCATTATCGTAACCCTAACATGGTGAAACAGCATTCCACTTTATGCTGGAGTCCTGATCACCTGGTTGGAGTTTATTTCACCATATTTACAGCAGACTGTGCATTATTCTGCTATTGATAGTTTTCACGTGACGTCACACCCTTATAGGAACGCCCACCTGGAGGGCAAAATGAAGATTTGCTCCACTGACCGCCAGTTATTTTTACGCAGATTGCATCAAGTAATAATGTAGTAAAACGCAGATATTAAAAGGCGAAATTCAGTAAACACCTTATTGATAATGTATATTTTGTACAGGCAAGCAGATGAACCCAGAATATAAACGCAATGTGCAAAGTTTCACATTGGCTTCCCATAGAAAACCATTAGAAGGAAAACACTGAACCGTTAAGCAGATTGCGTTCATATTCCGGCCTCATCTGCTTGCCTGTATGCATCATTAATATGGTGAATACTGAATTTGATCTTTTAATATTACAGTTTTAAATATATTACGGCACTTTAAGTGTTTTTACAATGTTTTGTCGCACTGTTTATGATTGAAATATTGCCGCGGGTGCTTGATTGCAAATGCCCAAAACTTGCATTTTATTCAGAAATACCTTTGTTTTATTCTTTTGAGAGGTGATCTTAATATTTGCGGCTGGGAAATAGATGAAAAATTGACAGACTTGTGCAGCAGTTCTATGGATGTTTTGCCCTCCAAGTCTTCGAGCCGGTCACGTGACTGAAAGCTATGAATTGAGTGGCTTGTAGGGATGTGCATCTCCAAAACTGAGGCCGATACGGTATCTCGATGCATAGCCAATGATACAATACATTAAAGATACATATGAAGCAGCTACTGATGCGTTATGATTAACCCCTATTACCATGCAGTGCGATCCAATTTTGATTTGATTCAAGTTGAAATTAATGGTGGAGTGGACGATATAACAGTAAAATGTTAAACAAGTATTTATAAAGCAGTCTAATTTCAATGTTCTTGACTGTTTGTGGGAAAAAAAATCAAAATGTATCAAATTTGTCATTTAAATATATAAATATTTTGATTACTTTATTACAAATTAAAAATATGTACTCTCACTCCTATGAGAGAAGAAAGAGACTGTGGCATAATAAAAAACATGAAACTACCTCGGCTAATATTGTCTTAAACAAAAAGTTGCCTGAGGACTATTTCTGTGTTTAATGCCTCGGCATATAGAAATCACTCCATATGAAATCTATAAATAAAACATTTGTGCTTTTGCACAACATTAGTTATCTGTTTGATAAATCCTCTCTTCAATAATTCTCCATGAAACATGATTGGGTTTAATCACTCATTCAGTATCACAGTGTTGTGTTTCTTCCATAGCAACCATCTTAGTAACAGCTATGACCAGTATATGGGTAAAAAGCTAAACCATCTCCTTGTTGCTAAGACTGTTGCCATGGAAGTGATGTTAGACTTTCTCCTGATGCAGAGATGAATGTGTGATATCAGAAGTTATGATAAAAATAATGTTCACTCTCTTTGACCTGTATATGAGTGTGACCGAATGTTTCATTGATGTTTGCAGATGGAGTTCATTGCCTTACCTGTGCGCTAATGCTGCTCAACACTGACCTTCATGGCCCTGTAAGTGACCTCTGACCCTCTTCTAGAGTTGTACGTATTAGCAGCTAAATGAAAACTGACAGTTTGCTCTGTCTTTGCCAAAAGCACATGAATGAGACACCGTTTGGCCTTAACAGAGCCTGTTATCGGTGAATGTAAAGATCCCACTGGAGAAGGATATGTCTGGGTCATATTTCACCTCATAACAAAAAGAATGAGTATAGAAATAATAGAATAAGAATAAGAAACTAGATGTGCTTAATTGACTAAAATTTTATTTTAAGGATTTTTCAGAGTACAACACAACAAACTAACAACATTTTCTCAGACTTCACACGCACTCACAAAGAAGAGAAAAGAAAAAAATACATAAATTAAATCAAATAAAGATGAAAATAAAAAGAATAAAAAAGAAAAAGAAAAATACATGTATGTGCACCACCTTTGACATAAATTATAATGTTTACAATTAGAGGTCGACCGATTGATCGGCCGGCCGATTGATCGGCCGATTTTTGGCATTTTTTAATTAATCGGCATCGGCCGATTGTGATGCAAATTAGGCCGATTAATATACAGGCGCCTCTGCAAGCAACAGGTGACGCTGCCTCGTGCGGCAAGCAGATTGCCATTCCACTGGCACAACGGATAACCCTGTGATGTCCTCCTCTGCCTGCTAACTTTTTGAAGAGAGAACTACCTGGTAGGGCTGTGCAATTAATCAAAAGTGAATCGCAATTGCGATTTGAGACGTTGCAA
The DNA here is from genome assembly GCA_021397915.2 of Tor tambroides. Lineage (NCBI taxonomy): Eukaryota > Metazoa > Chordata > Actinopteri > Cypriniformes > Cyprinidae > Tor > Tor tambroides. The sequence goes on along the minus strand of JAFVLL020036189.1, from coordinate 234,275 downwards.
TCTGGACGCGATATTACTCTGTTCCAGAGGATATGCATGACTGCCAGCCTTGAGTGTCAGTCTTACTAACCAATAGAGTGAGCGCACCTCCGTTCTCCCCGATCAGCACTGCTCTAGCCAACTGCGTAAACACCCACCATTTAAAAAGGGTCAGATCGAAAGTTAGGCAAATTAAAACTAAAGAAAAACGTATGTAACTTCAGCCTCGAAATGACAGAAAACGAACAAAAAAGGTAATTTGCAAGAGCTGCGTCACAACGCATATCAAGAGCTCAGTTCTGCTTTCAGTACTGAAGAATAAAAGATACATTTTTAGATGTTTTTATTAGTAGGCTACATGAACATTATCTTACACATTTTATCTCCCCAACAGATTAATTTGAAATAAATTTATACTGCATGTTCGCTAATTCAGAAGACCGTGCACACAGCCCGTGTCTCTGAATGCTTCTCATACTCGCTCCGCTCTGCCCCACGCTGCGCGTCTCCCGCGTCTCACGGACGAGCCGCACACACGCAGCCTGTCTCGTAATGCTCTTTTATACTCACGGTCTCGCGCCCGGTTCTGCTCCGCAAGTCTCTCACGAGCGCATCTGGCAATATGGACGAGGCCTGACGCACGCGCGCAACCTGTCAACTCGCGCCTGGCTCCGCGTTTAAAACGAATGTAAATTAAGTCTAACTGCTTGCTAATTTCACTTGGATGAAATGAAACATTCAGCACATTTCCCACTTGTTCTTAAAATCCCAAATACTTAAAAATGAATAAATCAGCCCATGTAATACTTTAATAACTGACTAAAGAAATACAGTTCTTTATTTATAAAAAAATAAATCTTTCCTGTGAAATTCAGTAATTCTGTGAAGTACATAATAAATAATATTTTGGCATTCAAATACATCGCGAACACGGAAACATTTGGTTTCAGTTTCGTTTTAGCCTAAATGAATTCGTTTTGGCTTGTCGTTTATAGCTAGCTTCTTATATTTTTAATTCTTGTTCTTTTCTAAATACTGTTAATTGAAAGAATTTGTTGTGGAGTGAGGGGAACTAAAATAGCCTAGCTATGTTTACAGTGTTTATTATAATGTTTGTAAACATTTCGCGTCGCATTAGGCCTATTTCTGAATGAAATAATAAAATGTGACTTATAGGCGACTTTTCTCTCGCTCTCTCTCTCTCTCTAAAAACCGCAATTTTTTATATGCATAGCATATTTTAACCATGCAGCAAACCTTTTTAAATATTTTGATAAATTACTGAAAAAAAAAGACTTTTTAAACTGTTTAACTGATTGTATTAATCGGTCAAGGGAAAAAAATAAAAAAGAACGAAAATCGGCCAAACATATCGGCCAAAAAAATCGGCATCATATATCGGCCATCGGCTGCCCTGATTTCTAAATATCGGCATCGGCCAGAGAAAAACCCATATCGGTCGACCTCTATTTACAATAATAAATACAGGTTCAGTTACTAGAGGTACCATAGTAAAGAGCTGCAAAACAGTCTGTCATTAGGAATGTTAAGTTAATGTACTGCTTAACCCACTTAAACATTAGGCATTGGTTGGGCAGCTAGTTTGTCTAAATTTCCAAGAAATGATCTCCAGACAGCAGAAAACTTTTCAATGGAGGTAGACCTCAGAAACCAGAGTCTTTCCATTTGTATGACAGAGATCACGACTAAAATAATTCTTGAAAAGTCTTTTTGGGGAGGGTGAAATGTTGCTTGGAGATTCACCAACTAGTGAGTCAAGGATGTCAAACTGTTTGGTTTGTGTTTGTATTTAGTGTCGATATTATCTGTGATCAAATATCCAGGGTTAAACCGTTGAAATCTGCATGAATGTGCCTAAGAGGGGTGGGTGATATTATTTCACGATAACGATATATATCACAATATAGTTATTTTACTTTTAATAAGGTTTTTATGATAGCAAAATTCTTGATACTATAGAATTTTTATAATTCTTGTCAAAAGTGTTATCACAAAAAAACTAATACAAGTCTAAAAAAAGAAGAAAAAAGAGAAAAACACAAACTCACTGAAGATAATTAACTAATTACAAGCAATAGGACAAAAACTACAATAAAAAATAAGAAATGCTACATACATTGTAGGGCTGGACGATATGGCCAAAATGTATGTCATGATATCTCTTAATTTCGGTTGATACAATATAATTCTGATATCAATATGAACAATATTAAAAAAAGCCTCAGAAAAACTGCCAAGAATGCCCACAACAGATGTCTGTACCTACAAACTTTTGAAAAATGAATTTGCCAAGTCTGTGAAACCTTCTCCTATAAAAATATATAGGCTAATATTTTAGAAATAAAAACAGTGCAAATACATTAATGTTCACCTTTTATTTGTATTTAGCCTTCATACAAACAAGAAATGTGAAATCACTGTCAAATAAACATAAGACTATCACCTTATTAATATTAATATCTTTAACTTTAAACTATAACATAGGCTGATTATTCTTATAGATTGAAACAAAAGTGCTTCAGCCAGGATAAAGAATATGAAAAGTGCTCAGAATTGCTGCAGAAAACAGAAAAAAGAGTGAGCAACAACAAAAACACGTGTTGCTGGAGGGCCTTATTAAAAATGCAAATTCATTCTCTGCCAGCAGGAGGCGCTTTTGGAGCGACAGAGACAGTGGTTTCTCTGGTAACGGCTGTACACACAGCAGGGCTTCTCTCATAAAGGCTGCTTATCAGATAAAATGAAAATGCCATCGAAACGTTTCTGAAGACAATCAGTTCCCTTTAAAGATACATTCTTATAAAACACCCACATGACATTTTGATTTTGAAACGTGTAGTGCTCATGTTTATTCAGTGAAGTTGTGGTGGGCCGCCACAAATAAATCAATGTATGGGAAACACTGGTAATGTATATCGAAATATCGGAAATGTGTTTAAAAATCATATCACCATTATTGAAAAAAATAAATGTCACGATAATATATATTGATATTGAATTATTCTCCAGCCCTAATACATTGTATATAAATTGTATCAAAAACATTGCATAGCCTTCACTGTGTAAATTAAACCTATTTCTTCTTATTAAAGTTACAAAAGTGATTCAGTCAAGAGCAGAGAGATTTTCTCTGAGAGGTGAGAGACAACAGTTAGACTGCTGTCACTTTAAGAGCTGCCCGGATCCAATATACTATTACACATGCATTTTCTTTCTCAGCTGTTTACTTTTACTTTAGACCTAAATGACTTGCGAGGATACTTGCAAAGACGGGTATTTTGACACATATAAGTGTGTGTATTTAACCGTTCAAGGCCAATAAAGCAACAAAAATACTCACAATCTGTATGCGCAGCGGATTCATGTGCGCACCACTCAGACTCTCTCGTTTTTAAACCGCAGTGCTTAAACGTGTGCAAACAATACATTTTCGTGACCACGGTGCATAGAATGTGACGTGAGTGCATAAACGCGATAAAGACGTTCAAAATCTGTACCAGCTGACAAATTTCTACCGGTTAATCGTGTCTGCCGGTATATCACCCACCCCTAGTGCCTAACTATAAGTAGCTCAGCTCAACCAGAAGAGGAAAACAAAAAGAAATGATTCAGATATGTGCCATTAGTAACTACAGTCAGGGATGTGATTTCCGTATTTTCCGACCTCTGAGGGACGACCCATGTGATTCGCGTAGATCCGAGTTTTTTTTTGGGGGGGGGGGGGTTCGTTACTGCATAATATTTGAAATCGCGCAAATTGCCTTAAGCTATTACCTAAGTAAACTGCGAAAAAGATTGTTTCCTAAAACATCATGGACCCACTGGTCCTGAGAGCGCTGCACGAGTGCCATCTGCAGGACAGTTAAAAGCGTTCAAATGATTCAAAGCGCCAAATGCGAGTAGAATCAGCGCTGAAGCCTGTTAAGCCTGGTTTATACTCGACGCGTCCGCAAGTTCGCTTGGGTGCGCGCGCCAAATATGACGTCATCGCGGTGTTAGCGGAAGTTCGCTTTGGGTGAGCGCGAACTCATTTCGCGTGGCGGTGTGCACGACATTTTTTGTGACTCGAGCGAACAGTTCGCGCGGCGCCGCAGTCAACGGCTTTGAAGAGATTTTGGCTGAACAGGTACGCCTGTACAGACATCTTTATGATCCGTCTATGCGTGATCATAAGGACAGCCAGATGGCAAATACTTGGCGTGAAATTGCAACCACCGTGGGGAAGGAAGAAAGTGTTTTTCAGTCAAGTTCTTTTTGAGGTTCTGGACAAGCAGCAAACCAAGACTGCTTGAAGTGACAATGTTAATTCATGAATCTAAATAATTATAAAAGCATGTTACAACAACATCAATATGTAATATTGTTTGTATAGTTGTAACGGACTGTTCCGAAATTCCTCACCTTTAAAAAGTGCCATTATAGCATTTTTCAAAATTTCATAGAATTTAATTGTTTACACTTTGTTGACCCATTCTTCTTATTTTTGTGGACTTATATTTTCTTTGTAATTTTTACATTCTTCTTATTTTTGTGTACTTAAATTTTCTTTGTAATCTTGAATGATCTGACGTAATTCCGGTAAAATTCCTACTTCTCTTCTACTTCCTGCGGATTTAAAGGATGATTTCGTTTGTGCGCCCCCTGTCGTTTCAAAGAATATCTCAACGGCGAACGCGTCAAGTATAAACGCCTCGTCCGTTTGGGGAAGTGAGCGCGCAGTCAGCAGAGGCTCGCGAAGCGGAGCCAGGCGCGAGTATAAACGAGGCTTTACTCGACCCGGTAACTTTCTATGAATGGCGGTGAGAATTTGAGATTGCTAGTGCTGTCATAAAATTCGCAACGGTTGTGATGTAATTATATAATAGGCTGTAGTCTGACACGCTACATGTCTGCTGTTACAGTACTGTTTTTAGTTTCAATTCACTGTTAATGCTAGCTGCGTTTGGTTTGAGCCGCTTTAATTTGCATTTGGGAACGCAACATTCGTCATTAGAAATGTTTATAAATCTGTTATTGTTTACAAAGAGAAGTTTCAGTGTCACATAATCCTTCAGAAATCATTCTAATATGCTGATTTGCTGCTCAAGAAACATTTCTCATTATTATCAATGCTAAAAACAGTTTTGCTGCTTAATATTTTTGTGGAAACAATGATACCACTCAAACATTTGTATAAGATCTTAAAAAGAGAGAGAAATGAATAATTTTATTCATCATGCATGAAAGTGATAAGTGAGTGAAGACATTTAAAATGATTTCTATTTAATAAATGCATTAACAAATTTAATTAACATATTTGATAAATGCAAATAAATGCTGTTCATTAAACTTTATATTTATCAAAAAATCCTGAAAAATAAAGTGTATCACCATTTCCACACAAAATATGAAGCAGCAAAATTGTTTTCAACATTGATAATAATCAGAAATGTTTCTTGAGAGTCAAATAAATTGTAATGATTTCTAAAAGATCATGTGACACTGAAAACTGGAGTAAAGATGAAGAAAATTCTGATTTGCATTACAGGAATAACATTTTATAATATATTAAAATTGAAAACTTTTTTTTAAAATTTGCTAAACACTGTTGCTATACAATACAATATTGCTATTTTTTAACTTTATTTTGATCAAATAAATTCAGCCTTGATGAGCAGAAGATATTTATTTCAAAATCATTAATAATTGTAATGTTTCCAAACTTTTGGCAGGTACTTTAATGATAATAACAATTCTATATACATTACTATATTATAGTACTTCATTATAATATCATATTGTTATCATGATTATTAAATGCTGCTTTTTATTTTTTTACAGGACAATCGTATGTATTATTACAATATAAGATATATATTTTAATGTGCTAAAATATAAATTTTTAATAATAAGTGCTGGGGGCGTGGCTTGTGGGCGTGACTTGGGGCATGGTCAGATTTTCCTTATTTTTTGTCTCTAGCTGATCACATGCCACATCACAGTACAGTGAAGAAGAAGAAAATTCTGCACCCCCCGCTATTTCCTCTGTGAAATGTGAGGTGCATTCTGGGTTCTCTAAGAATAGCTCCTCTCATTGGTCTCCATGGAGTTTGATCATGTGTCTTGGAACTTACAGGACGCCGTGTTTTGAGTTTGACACGTTCAGTAGAACGCATGTGCCATGGAGACGTAGAGATTTCATGCCCACGCCGCAGCACTTCTCTAGACGCTTTCGTTTCAAACATTGTTTCGTTTCATGTCATGTGGGTGAATACAGCTGAAAGTTGCGCAGCCGTGGATCTTTTCAGAAATATATGCCAGACGCCCACACGCAAACACATGGCTGAATTTGTGGAGGGAAGTGTTATGCATATAGAGACAGAGCAGGTGCAGATGGGTAAATCTCATCAACAAAATTTAAAAGATGAAAGAAGAAATGTATATTTTAAATAAAGAAAACAAAAGTTCTTTTGTGGAACCAATAAAGACTTCATGAACGTTGTGTCTGTTAGCTTTGAGGTCAGCTACTGTATTCCTGAAAGTTAATTATTATTTTAATATATATATACTTTTTTTTGGCCACTGGCATGGTATTTACAATGAGAATGCCCAATGACAAACATGCTGACGTAGCTCAAGCCTGTTGGTATGTCCTACAAAAATGTCCTGTTTCAACATGATAAAGTATACATTAGTATAGGGACCAATTCTCAGTATTAACTAGTTCTTTATTAGCATGCCTATTATTAACATATTGGCTGTTTATTAGTGCTTATAAAGCACATATTCTGCATGACCATATTCTACATCCCTAATCCTACAGCAAATTAGGAGTTTATTGAGGCACAAGTCATAGTTAATGGTTTGTTAATAGCGAGAATTGGACTTTAAAATAAATTATAACCAGAAAAAAAATGTTTCTATTTAAATAAATAATGTTCTTTGAACTTTATATTCATCAAAAAAAGGTTTCCACATAAACATGAAACTGTTTTATATATAATAATATAATAATAAGTATAATAATTAGAAATGTTTCTTGAGCAGCAAATCAGCATACTAGAATGATTTCTGAAGGATCATGGGACACTATAGACTGAAGTAATAATGCTGAAAATTCAGCTTTGATCACAGCAATCAATTACATTTTAAAATATAAATCCTACAATAGTATTTCACAATATTACTGTTTATTTTTTATCAAATAAATTCAGTCTCATTAAGCAGAAGAGACTTCTTTCAGAAACATAAAGGCAGTGTAAATAATAATAAAAAAACCTATTAAGCCATGTCCTGTGATCTTTCAGATTAGTTTTTATTGAGACATTTTTTTATGTGACAAGACAATTAACTGCATTTTCCAATAATGCAAAAATGTCATGATATTTACTATAATAGCTAATGGAAGTCATCCTGTTTGAGAATGTTTTTTTTTTAATTTAAAGTAGCATTAATTGCATTAATTATAACATACATGATTTATTCACAATTTAATTAAAGTAGTCCTTTTCTGCATTACAATAATGAGAATGAGATTTTGGGAGCAGTGGAATAAACACGTTTGCATTGTATTTATGTGCATAAAATCTGGTTACTGAGCAAGGCCCAAATATTTTTTATTTTTTTTTTGAGAATGATTTGTTGTTCTTGCAAAATAGCTTTTTATTCTCAGTTAGTCTTCGCTGACTTTGTGATCTGTGCTGTGGACCCATGTCAAATCATACAGAAAGAGAAAAATGGCTTGATGTGCTGTTAAAGTGATGGATGACACAAAGCTACAGCATCATTTTACTGATGAAACTGCAGCGCGAGATCTTGTGGAATCATGTATTTCGAAGCAGCCTGTGTCTCTCTTTGATATCTTGTGCCAGTCTGAACATTTGTCAGTGCCATCCACCTACAAACTCGGCTGGTGCTGGCAGGAACAGTAAAGTCAGTGGAACAAACACCGTCTGCGCTTTATTTTAGAATGTAAGCGGCCGCTCCTTCAGTCTTTGTCTATGACATTATAAAAGCAGCAATCTGATGCTATGAAGAAGAAATCAAGGTTCAGACAGAGTAATTGTAGAGGTTGTATAATAGCAGCAGTCAGAGTATGTGGTAACTGTAGGCACTTGTGAAATGCTTAAAGTTACACTGGAAGTTGTGAATTATAATCCAGATCTTACAGCAGGTCACAGTGATATTCGTATTGATATTCAGCAATTGTAGGACTCTGTGACATTTTCTCTGCTTTTTTATGCATGATCTGTTATACCAGCGTTATGAAAATGATTTTCTTCCTCATGTATTGTGTTTTTTTGCTTTCTCACAAAACAAACACAGAACTACTGTGATCGAAACAAAGACAAATTATTGTTGGACAGGTAATGCTGTAACAAACTTGTAAATGTTTGAGACATTCAGTGAATATTTGTATTTAAATATGGAATGTTTTGTAGTAAAACATTCCATATTTAAATATTAAAATGTACACACACTGTACAGTGCACAGCATAAATGAGAACACCCTCTCTGAAAACTTAACAAATTCAGCAGTTACTTTTTACTTAGAAGACATGTTAGGGTTCTTCAGAGACACAATGTTCCAGCAAGTCTGCTTGATCAATTACCAAAGAATCATCTCAAAATTATTATGGAAAATATGATTTTCTTCTCAAAGTGATAAACTGTTGTGTTGCAAAAATGAGTACACCCTCCTCAAAGTTACTAAATAAAACTAAATAAAAACAGGTGAGTATGTTGCACCAAAATATTTAAATAGAAGTAATTCCTTGACACTTAAAAGTGTTAAATAGCCCACTGAATCAGTCTCAGACTTACAACAATGGAAGAGAGAGCTGTCAGGAAACCTATTTCTTAGCACTAAGGAGGACAATGGTACAAGAGGAAAACCAAACCAAATCATTGTTTTAAGTGTGAAAATACAGCAAAAGTAACACAGAAATTCAGTAACAATGGACTTGTGACAAAGCACCTGAAATAATCAGGCCTTCACTTTAAGCTTTCATTTAGTGATGAGTGATTTTTTTGCTAGAAAAAAGCAAGTGTCTCAGAGCCAGCAAAAGCTATGAAAATAGTGACTGTTTATCTCACAGAGTAAGATGCAGCCTGCTGGAGTGACATGCATGATTGTTGTCTACACTGGAACTACCTACAGTAACTAAAGCACAATTAACCTTTTCCAAGGCCCATATTTACAAAATATATTCTTCTAGGGTGTACACATTTCTGCAATCCTTCATTTAAACAAATGGACATATATTTCTTTTTTTATTAAGTATATTTTCAATACATTTCAGTATCTTTCCATGAATTGTATTAGTGATCGTTAAGGAAATACATCTTTTTTTATTTGTTCAGAGGGAGTGTACTCATTTATGCTGTGCACTGTGATAGCTCAGAGCTCAACTATAAAATAGCCCAGAGCAATTGCTCAGGGGACATTAGTCATTAGTTAGTGATTACATACTCCAGTTAAATAATCTCATGCTATTAGATTAGATCAGTTCCGGATTGTAATAGATATTCTTAATCCTGTACATTTAGTTAAAGATGTCACCTCCTCCAGCAGTAGTTCTTCAGTCTGTGAATTATTACTTAATTTATGGTAATTTATAATTTACATAAAATAATTTATAAACAGACTTTTGCTTTGTATCAATCAATATGCAAAAGAAAAAGAAAAAAGGCACATAATATGAGGTATTTTTAATTTGCAAAGTTAATTTTTTTGTTTATCCACAAATAGGCATTATTTGCAGACTACAGTTCCAAAGTTTTGGCTTTTTGTCTCTTATGCTCTCCAAACCTGCATTTATTTGACCTCAAATACAGTAAAAATGGTTATATTGTGAAATATTACAATTTTAAATAACTGTTTGCTATTAAAATATATTTATTATTTCATAACCAACCAGTATTTCAATTTCTTAATTGCTTTTAAATGTGTCTTGTCACTGCTGCACTGATATATGTGCCAGACAACATTAAATAAAATACAACTAGATCTAACAGGATCTAGTTATCGGAGAATCAATTATATCATCTTTTTATATTGTCTTATCACCCAGCATTAAAACTTGCTCATAAAGCACTAAGGTATTTCTGTAAAACTGCTTTGAAAGAATGCATATTTTAAAAAGCACCGTACAAATAAATTTCATTTTTTACATTTTAAAATTTAATTTGAACCTGTTTACTTTTTTTGGTAACACTTTAGAATAGGTAACACGTGTTAACTATTAACTACAACTTTTCCCTCAATAAATTCTTGATTTGCTGCTTATTAATAGTTAGTAAGGTAGTTGTTATGTTTAGGTATTGGGTAGGATTAGGGATGTAGAATAAGGTCATGAAGAATAAGGCATTAATATGTGCTTAATTAGCACTAATAAATGGCTAATATTCTAGTTATATGCATGCTAAAAAGCAACTAATAGGTGCAACTGTAAAATAAAGTGTTACCCTTTTTTTTAGTATTCTTTACTTAATAGAAAATTCAAAATAACATTTATTTGAAACAGAAATAATTTCTAACATAAGTATTTTGTTTTTTTAATAATGGATCATTTCTGAATAAAACTACTGATTTCTTAAAAAAATGTTACGTTAGTGTTATTTTTACTGTGTTTTACATGGAATTTCCAGCAACAGTTACATTTCATAGTGAAAAATACTGTGATATAAGGTTTTGGCCTCCTGCCTTATGTTCCTTATGTTTAATGGCAGTTTGTAAATTTGATGAGAAAGCAGGACTGACTGATTTACAGCCATTGTAGGAGTGCATGCTGGGATGTCAGCATGAATTCGTTAGAGATCTCCTCCTCTGCTGCTGTCAGTGGTGTCAGGTTGTGTCGGACTCGCAGGGTTAAATCAGGGTGATGCAGTGCCATCTTGTCCCATTAACAGCCCAATAAATGTTTCTCATGCCCCACAGAATATTGGGAAGAAGATGACGTGCCAGGAATTCATCAATAACCTGGACGGACTCAATGGAGGACAAGATTTCCCCAGGGAGCTGCTAAAGGTAAGTCTTAAACAGATCTCTCAGCATTCCTCTTTGAGATGACTTATGAAGGGATACATGACATTAAAAACTGGCTTGGTGGATACAAAAAAAATTCAGAATAGAAATCATCTGCTCCAGGTCCTTTGAGCCTGGTGATATTCTATAACACACAATGCTGTCTACTTTCCCTTGTTTTCATAAGATCATCTGATCTTTATCAGTCAATCACTGTCAAACTGATGTTTGTGCACTTGATACAAGCTCAAAAGCGCTCTTGACTCGGATTCATTAGTAATAGATGCTGTTATTGGAGACAGACATGGACATTTGGAGGCCTGAATGAATGCAAGATTCTCTTCAAACTGTTGCTCCACCATGACGATAGTTAAAAGAGAAAACTGAATAAAACCATCTTGTGGCAATACTAAGAATGCAGAATGCAGTGATGCACAATATCAACTTTACGTTCACAAAAAGACAGGACAGAAGCGTGAGAGAAATGATTTGTTTCACAGCAAAGTTTTGTTACTGTCATTTACTTTTTATGTGGAGTTAATTGTTTATGCAAATATTCATTTCTTGAGTTGTTTATCGTAAGTGATGCTCACAAAGATTTAAATGTATGCTTTTGCTGGTGCTAATCTAAAGTGTACAATGCATTCAAGATATACTGTGTTTTTCATTTCATTCATTCTGTGGGAATCAAGCCCATGACCTTGCTGTTGCTGGCGCTATGCTGTATTGTTTGAGCTAGAGGAACAACAAAAGATGCAGTAGAACAACAAAAATGAATGCAAAACTGTTGATAACCATATTAAATATTTATAAGGTTCTTGAAACAAAAAGATTTAATTCTTACTTAAATTGTAATATATATATATATATATATATATATACAGTATCTCACAAAAGCGAGTACACCCTTCACATTTCAACAACAATTTTAGTATATCAAGGGACAATACTATACAAATCAAACTTAGATATATTTTAGAGTAGTCAATGTGCAGCTTGTACAGAAGTACAAATTTATTGTCCTCTAAAAATAACTCAACATATAGCCATTATTGTCCAGTTTCTGAAGGAAGGGCATCATGTTCTGCTTCAGAATGTCACAGTACATGTTGAAATCCATGTTTCCCTCAATGAACCGCAGCTCCTCAGTACCAGCAGCACTCATGCAGCCCCAGACCATGATGCTACCACCACCATGCTTGACTGAAGGCAAGACACAATTTTCTTGGTACTCCTCACCAGGGCGTCATCACACATGTTGGACACCATCTGAGCCAAACAAGTTCATCTTAGTCTCATCAGACCACAGAACATGGTTCCAGTAAGTCATGCTCTTGGACAGGCTGTCTTCAGCAAACTGTTTGCAGGCCTTTTCTGTGAGCCAGCTTCAGAAGAGGATTCCTTCTGGGACAACGGCCATGCAAACCAACTTGTTGCAGTGTGCGGTGTATGGTCTGAGCACTGACAAGCTGACCTTCCACTTCTGCAACCTCTAAACCAATGCTGGCTGCACTCATGCGTCTGTTGTTTGAAGTCATCTTCTGCACCTGATGCACAGCACGAGGACCTAACTTCTTTGATTGACCCTTGCGAGGCCTGTTCTGAGTGGAACCAGTCTTGGAAAACCTCTGTATGACCCTGGCCACTGTACTGTAACTCAGTTTCAGGGTGTTACCGAACTTCTTATAGCCTAGGCCATCTTTGTGGAGAGCAACAATTCTAATTCTCAAATCCTCAGAGAGTTCTGTGACTTTGCATGGTTAAACGAAGTATAGCTGTTATCACTTAGGGTGTACTCACTTTTGCTGCCAGCTTTTTTGACAATAATGACTGTATGTTGAGTTATTTTCAGAGGACATTAAATCTTTACTGCTATACAAGTTGCACATTGACTACTTTAAAATATATCCAAGTTTCATTTCTATAGTATTGTCCCTTGAGAAGATATACTAAAATAGTTGCCAAAATGTGAGGGATGTACTCATTTTTGTGAGATACTATATATATATATATATATATATATATAACTTTTTTTTCAAGTGGGCTTATAAATTGTTATAGATGCGTTGGACATATTTGGATTTATTTGGAACACAAATTATCAGTTCATCATTTGTCAGTTCATGACAAAACATGACAAGGAAAGTTTGATTGATTGTGATTTATAGGGTCACTTCCACTTTTCGCGAGATGGTTTGATTAACCATAAGTAGAGCTGCATAGATTACTTACAAATTGTAGTCCATTACTGATTACATGATTAAAACTGTAGTTAGTAATGTAATCTAGGTTACTCGTTTTAGGTAATGTAATCTGAATACTTTTTTAGATTACTTTTAAATTACTTTTTTTAATCGAACTTGTTTAAATTTACCATTAAAGTACTATATTGATAAAAAAGCAATGAATAAAATGTATTCCATTTTTTTAATATCAACATCATAGAATGCATTAAACAATACATTATACCAGGGTTTCCCATACTGGGGTTAATGTAAGAACAGCAGTGGGTTTGTGAGTTGATAAAAAGCTATTATTTAATTAAATCATAAAAAATGTAAAATAAAAATCATTTAAACACTTAAAATAGAAATATTTTATTTGTTTACCTGCAGGTCAGCGTGACCATTAATGACATAAGAGAATTATAAACAGGCAAATGTGTTGTTAAATTAATGAAATATTAATTTTCTCAGAGATATTTCAAATATTTTATTTTAAGCAGATTGGCTGACAAAAACATTTGGGAATCCCTGCATTATATGAACAAGCATTAATAAACATGAAAACAGCAATGACTTCCAGGTTTGAAATATTTTTGTCCAGACTGCCAGAACCAACAAGTACTGAAGGTCACTGGATATAAAGACACTATACATCTGCTATATACATCACCAGTGTTTAGTAACTTGCATAATTATTTGTTACATACATGGTCAAATTGCTTTGGAGGTGTTTCTCCCCAAATTCAGAAGCATGGTTTGCAAATTTATGATGTGATATTTGTGAATATAGTCAAAACTGATTGGTAGGACTTTTAGAAAGGAAAATTTAAAGAGAGAGAAAGAGAGAGAGAACAGAATTAGGCTGAATAAATTATAAAGAAATTACTGACATTGTGTGAGCACGCAATCACGTAATCCATAAAAAAGTAATTGTAATCCGATTATGGGCATTTTAAAATGTAATATACTTTAATTACGAGCACTGAATTTTTGGAATCTGATTACGTAATCCAGATTACATGCAACTGCCCAGCCCTGACCACCAGATCTGACGCCCACCTGCTAGACAATCCTATGTTTCCTCTGATATGTCCGGTTCTGGCACCATCACTGCAGCCGAGCTCAATCAGCGACAGGCCGAATCAGCCCCGTGTGGACTCGGGCTCAAATGAGTGTGATCTGCCAAAATCAGCAGACATAAATAATTAGATACCCCCCCGCCACCACTAACACCTCTTCTGGATAGTGCACCCTTTATGTCACGCTTTAATAAAATGAATACACTTCACACACTAACAGGATGTGTATTGCATGCTTAATAAGTTGGCAGCAACTTCAGTGAGCACTTTATAAGGCGTTATATAAAGCTGCACCAAAAGCGAGTGCCCTTGCCGAGTGTCTGTCGTGACTGTCCTCTGCCAACTCCATGAGCTGGCTAGTTTATGAGCTTTTTATGGCCCGCTCGCAGGTATCACCATACTGAATGACTCACAAGCTATCTGCCTTAATGAGAGAAGAGTGCTTCATTTTGGTGTCTTTTTAATGTTAGTTCACAAGAATTCTTGCAATGGATGCTGTTAATCTAGTCTAGGTTTAGTTAGTTCAGTGATGTGGAATTGCCTTGGTCATTTTGGCATCTAGGAAAACAATCAGACAGCTTTATTAAGTTCTCAGACGTCAAGGTCACAATCATTTAAAGTTGTTTTCCAGCTCGTTTCAATGGCACATTTTGAGCAAATTGTAGCACAAGGTCAAGTTTTCAGTTGTGTGAGTCACCGTCTTGTTTTCTGCAGCGAAATCAGCATGCCAAAACTCAAAATGTATTGATGGATCATTTTGTCCTTTCATATTTCTTGGTTGGCATCTGAAGGAACTCTGGTAAATGGGTGACTGATCCGCATAGCGCCAACAGCACCTTTTTAGTAGAACTTAATGTTTTATAGCATTATTAGTCTAGATCATAATTTTGGGGGGAAAGTGCTTCTAATTTCTGTTGATTTCATGCTATCTGGAGCACAGAGCAACTGATGACATGCACATATATATTTTGGAGCTGTCAACTTGTGAAATTAATTACATATCAGTAAATGATGCCTCTATTTATTTTTAAACAAAAACAGATGGGACATTTAATAAAAGTAAGGTTATTTGCAGTTCTTATAAATGTATACTTTGTACTCTTTGGTCTCATATGGTTTAAAAGACAAGACATTTTCAGATACAACATTTTGAATGCAAGAGAGTTTACACATCTTGGTCATAATATTCAAAAAAGTTTTAAAATATATTTTTCAAGATATTTTTCAACATGCGTGTCCCTGCATGTCAGTTGTCCTGCATTGATTTTGTTGGTTACGACTCGCTACTTTGGTTTTGCAGACAGAAGTTGTTTAAATATTAATAACCAATCAAACTGTTTTGTTTCTTCCTATAAAATAATACAAGAATATGCCAATCTGCTTAAGGATTTCATTTTTTTTTTTGGTAATACTTTATTTTAAGGTGTCCTTGTTACACATGTTACATGTAATTAATATTATAATAACAGTAAATTATGCATAATTACATGCAAGAAACCCTAAGCCAAACCCTAAACATATAGTAAGTACATGTAGCTAATTAATATTACTCAGTACTTAAATATATAATTACTCTGTAACAACTTACTTACTACCCATTATGCCTTTGGCATGTAGGACAACAACAAAAGTTTTACACTTCTGTCTGTTCTCTGGATGGTAACCCAAGTGTGGTTCAGATTCTTTAGTTCTCGTTCTACAGTCCAGCGCCAGGTGATCTATGGTCTGCCTCTCATGCGGTTTACCTCCGGTGTCCAGTAAAGGGCTGTGTGGGTAATATTTACAGGTTCTCTCCTTAGCAAGTGCCCAATCCACCTCCATCTTCTTCTCATGATGATGGTTCCAATGCTGTCCTGTTTACAATGAGCAAGCAATTGGTCATTAGAGATGAAAGTCATGAAAAAGTGAAAGTCACGTGACACACAGCCAAGTATGGTGACCCATACTTGGAATTTGTGCTCTGCATTTAACCCATCCAAAGTGCACACACACAGCAGTGAACACACACACACACCGTGAACACACACCTGGAGCAGTGGACAGCCATTTATGCTGCGGTGCCCAGGGAGCAGTCAGGCTTTCGGTGCCTTGCTCAAGGGCACCTAAGTCATGGTATTGAAGGTGGAGAGAGCTATTCATTCCCCCCACCTACAATCCCTGCCGGACCTGAGACTCGAACCCGCAACCTTTGGGTTACGAGTCCGACTCTCTAACCATTAGGCCACAACTTCCCCAAATGAGAAGGTGTTTGGCCAGAAAATTCTCATGATTCTCCTCAAGTTCTTTGTGTGGAAAACAGAGAGCTTATTCAGGTCACTGTCTGTCATCCTCCAGCACTCTGAGCCATATAACATGCTGGAAGCACACAGCTCTGGTACAACTTCAGTGTGGTGTTTGTGTAATACTGCGCCTCCAGACACTATTCAGCATTCTAAATGCATTTCTGGCCTTGCTAAGACGATTCTTTATGTCACTGTCCACTCCTCCATCATATCTGAGTAGGTGAACTCTTTGGCCAATGGAAGATTTTCTCTGTTTACCTGCACTGGTTGGGGATTTGGGATATTGAGTGTCATCACCTCTGTCTTCTGCAGGTTGATCTTCAGGTCTGTCTGTTCAGCAGATGTATTAAGGTGGTTTGTCTTCTCCTGGATGTGCTGGTGTGTGTGGGAGATCAGATCCAGATCATCAGCAAAGTCCAGATCTTCAAGTGTAGAGAAGAGGGTCCATCTCACACCTCTTGGCTGGTTTTCTGTAGTTCTCCGCATCACACAGTCAATAACAATGTTAAAAAGGAATGCCGACATCACACTCTGTAACAAGGACACCTTAAAATAAAGTGTAACCAAATTTTTCGCAAGGTTTTTTATGCGCTATGATTTAAGGGCAGTTTTATCACCCTGAGAAACATTGTAGCTTGTTAAGAGCGTCTTTTCAGAACAACTGTGGAGACTGACTCAAATAAACTTGAAAGCATCAGTGTCAGTAACTGTGAAAGACTGCGCGTCTCAATTTGATTGGCAAACAGCACGCACATGGAACAGTTTGTCACGTATCTCTTGCAGTATTAAACAGTCTCTTTTGATACATCAAATATCTCATTTCTCAGTCTGCTCTAGTTACACACAGTCGTTTGGTGGCTGACCATTATGTATTATTGAAATGTTCACAAGTTTAATGTTGCTGTGTTTATGATTATAGCCTTGTTTGCAGTTGTGACGTACATGGCTGATCATCGTTACACAACTGATATCCAGAAGAAACCGTATATTTGTGTAACAGTTAGCTAGTGAAGACTGTTGGAAAAATGTTGGAAAATGCATTTCATTAATAGTCTTTACCCATAGCTAACTTATTTACTCATAACTGCGCATTGTTTGTTGATGGAATGCATATTAGTGGTGAAATATTACAATTGCACATAAACTTTAGAGCTTTGTTCCCTAACTCTAACATGGCTTAGGTCTAGAGACCAGATGTATATATACAGAATGATGTCTAATAAGATCACTGTTGACCAGTTGACAGGGATTTGCAGGAGTAGCGTTTGAATGTTCAGGTCCTGCTGTTGTCCTGGTATACTGAAATCCCTTGAGATCTTGACAGTCTTTGAGATCTTTGGATTTGTTGGTCTGTCCTTTAAAACAGAGACATGACTGACTGTACGCCTCTGTGTAATCAGACACCAATCACTGCCGCCACACTTATGACGCTTCTATTCTTACCAGACCTATTTTTGCTGGACTCAACACACTTAATGCTGAAGGTGTTTGCCAGGCTCTTGGGCAAGACACGGTGACCTGCAATGAATTCAGCAGAAACATAAACCTTCATTTTCAACTCTAGATGTATTGTATTGTGATTTTAAACCTAGCAAACAAATACTTTGCTTGTGAAGTGTGCTTGTGCATCTTTCTTTACAATAAATGACACCTGCATTGCTCAGTTGTGTTTATCACACTACTTAATTGTCAGTTTAATTAATCTCTCTACATATCTTGTTATAGGCTTTAATACACATTCATTTGGTGAGAACTGATCCAAATCATTCTGATTGTTCTTCTGATGGTCCAGAGCTAAAAAAAAAATCAATAAATAAAAAAGAAAAGAATGAACATTTCAAGTGTTTCATATAATAGAGATGGTTTGTCTTCATGACAGGATGCTTGTGGAATGATTGTGTGATATCAGGTTTATAAACGCAAGCGATGTGACGCAGCTCGTCTGTCTGAAAATAAAGTGTTAAATCAAAGGTCAAAAGATTAATAACTGTATATTAGATGGAAAATCGCAGCGGCTATCTTTAGACAACTGCTGCTTTACACAAGTAGAGGACAGCTTATTATTCAGTGTTACAGATCCCAGTGTAGTGATGCTTTTACAGGGTTTCTGTGGGTCCTTAAAAATTTGTAAATTTAGTTGTATCAAATTTAAAGCTATAAAAAGTGTAAAATGCCTTAAATGGTACAGTAAAATGTAATTTCAAGAGGTCTTAAATTTGGGGATGGAAAGACAAGAATTGCGATATGGCTGTATTGAACTTCAAAACATTATGATTTAATTTAATATCAAGTTAAAATGTGGCTCAGGTGTTGTTATATGAATGTATGCCTGAAGTTTTGATGGCATTTTCTTTTCATCTTGCCTACGTATAATGCCTGATAAAGTAGCATTTATGATTACAGCGCTGCTTTTGTGTACAGCCGTTACTGGGGAAACTGCTATCTTTCTGCTGTTCCACCTACTGGCAGAGAATGAATTTGAATGTGAACTGTGGATCAATAAAAAAAATGAATGTGCCTTCTAAAAATCTAAACAATTAAGACAGTAAGATATTTATGTTTTAAATTAATATAGCATAGGGGCCAATTTTCACTATTAACTAGTTGCTTATTAGCATGCCTATTATTAACATATTTGCTGATTATTAGTACTTATAATGCGCACATTCTGCATGACCATACAGTATTCTACATCCCTAACCCTACCCAATACATAAAACATAATAACTACATTACTAACTATTAATAAGCAGAATTCAATTGGGAGTTTATTAAGGCAAAAGGTAATTGTTACGGGGGTAACGAGACGTGAGACGTGCGGATCCATATGCAAAGCTTTATTATCAGACATGGTCGTACAGGCAGGGTCAGTAAACAGCAAAC